>VXAD01007399.1:1988169-2156818 GCA_013399195.1 Dicrurus megarhynchus
GATGTTTGCTGAGCGGAGGCTGTGCAGTAGGCAGGGTCGGTGGGTCGGCCGGTGTTTCTGATCCGTGTGTGTGCGTGTGTGTATGCGTGTGTGTGTATTGTTGTGCGGCGCACGGGCAGGACTGGCGTGTGCGGGAGCCCGGAATCGCGGCTCTGCTTCCTCCGCGAGGACTGATCCAGGATTATGGTCAGGGTGAAGGGAGAAGGCTCTTGCTTACCCCCCGGATTGATTATGCTCGGGTTTTGACTGCATTCGGGGGTTCCTGCAGCCGCGGCCGCCTCCCCCTCCCCGGCGGCCCCCCTCCCTTGTTTTCCGTTAGAAACACGGGCAAGAAAATAAATGTATTCACTGGGTGTCGCAAGAGCAAAGGCTAAATAATCAAAGGTAACAGCAGCAGCCAGGCGAAGAGACCCACACCGTACCCTGCTCCCCCACTCCCAGACCTGCCCTCCTATTTATTGGCGAGACCTCCCTCCGTCCCTCTCGGTGTGAGTGCGTTGAGCGAGTGTTTGATTCCGGGAAAAGTGCAGCTATCCAGCCATGGTGGTTTTCAATGGCTTGCTGAAAATCAAGATCTGCGAGGCGGTGAATCTGAAACCCACGGCGTGGTCTCTGAGGCATGCGGTGGGTCCCAGGCCACAGACCTTTTTGCTGGACCCTTACATCGCCCTCAATGTGGACGACTCCAGGATCGGGCAGACCTCGACCAAGCAAAAGACCAACAGTCCTGCTTGGAATGATGAATTTGTCACCGACGTTTGTAATGGCAGGAAGATAGAGATGGCTGTTTTCCATGATGCCCCCATCGGGTACGACGATTTTGTAGCTAACTGCACTATACAGTTTGAGGACTTGCTGCAGAACGGGAGCCGTCACTTCGAGGACTGGGTAAGTGTTCACGCTGTAGATACATACATGTACATACGATTTTCAGTGGCATGGCTCTGGATGCGACATCTGTCTTGCAGAGCTAGGTTGCCAAGGGCATGTAATGCCTCTGAAGGCTTTTCATTATTTCCACACTTTGTTATACTGAGATAGTCATGGTTACTATATAACTAATGCATGTGGTCTACAGGCGAGGCAGGAAAGGAAAAGATGTGAATCTAAGTAAGATGTATGTAGTTACCACGCAAGTTTCTGAAATTATGTGACATAAATACAAATCTAGTTGTCTTGCTGAGTCTGAAAAACCCGAACCAAATGCATCCGTACAAAACATTACCGCAAAACCCAGATCCAGTTCTTAGATGAGTTTTATCTTTTCAGGGTGAATATTCTTGGCTAGCCTGGCAATGATGAGCCTTAAAAATCCAGACCTGACCTCTGATACGAGACACTTCAGGGTCTTCCTGTCACTTGAGAGCTCACTGCATCAACACTGATGCTCCTCCTTCCTCCCTCCAGATGATCGACACCTCTATGCGTAGATCTAACGCAATGCTTCTTCAAATGCTCAGGACTGATGAAAGGGTCCTAGTGGAATTTGGGCCCAACTAGAGAAATTCTGTTGTCTGTACACACAAGGTGTCTTAACAGCTTTTACAGCGTCTTTAGGACCCAGAGGCTAACGTGCCTCAGTGGGAATACAAAAAAGCTGGAAAATCCTTGCTCTGACATCCTCAGGTAGTGTGATTTAACAGGGAGAAACCAATCAAGCAATGAAGAAACGAGAAACATGAATATGCAGATTTCACATTTCTGCAGTTAAACAGTTAAATGGTAGATATCCTTTAAATGAGATGTATAATAAAACAGTAGTAGCTATCATCTCATTTTCAGTGTGCCCTGCTCGATTAGCCATCTGAAATTACATATGCTCATCTTTTAATGTATTTATTTTTCATGGTCAAGGATACTAACCAGTAATTTTTGGCAAACAGACAAAGAACCGAGGACCAATGAAAAAATAGCTAAGGTTGATAGGTCTAAGTTTTATGTATTCTTCGGGGCTTCTTTGCTTAATGCAGTGATGTAGAGATGGCAGAATGATGAAAAAGCATGAAAGAATTAGACTCTATACTGATTAGGAGCTGATCAACTTTGCTGTTAAAACTTTTATGTTTAGAAGTTTAAAATATTTTTCATTTTTGCTGCCTATGTGTTTCATTGTGATAATTAGGTCTAGATTATTCTGATGCTCTATAAAAGCTACACATTAGTAAGCTCAAATGGTAAAAGTGGGTGATAAAGGAAAAATAGCCATATCAGGAAAAGACAAATGCAGCAGTATTGCAGATGTCTTTTACCTGGACTGAATGATAATCAAGTTGGTTCTCTCCTGAAATCAAGTGAGGTTTCATCTTTGAGACCAGTGGGATGAGATCTGCACAGATTTTTAGTGAAAGAATAATAATTTTGTATGTTCTTTTTGTGCATGGTACATGTTGTGAGTTTGTCTCCAAATCTGGGAGGACCTTGCAGATTCCAGATGCCAAGTTTGAATTTTGGTGGGACTGGGGTGCTCCCTGGTTCTGATATTTAAGGTGAACTCAAATGTCTGAACACATTCCCTAGATAAATAGTGGAATTTAACAGGTTGAGGCCCATTGTAAACAGGATCTGTGAGGAACTACATAGCTGAATCAGATAAATGCTGGCTTTTATTGCATCGGGATTCATTGCTGTCCAGCATTCAGTGGGTGGGAGGAGACGAGGGAGTGACTACGCTTGTTGTCTGTTGATGTGACAGAATCGAGGACATGGCAGTGGATCATAACTGGTCAGCTCAATATCATGCAGCTTCTGAAGCATCACTTGCCTTGTTTTGTACTGTAAATCCCTATCATTAGGATTGTGTTCATGTGCTACGTATGACAGACAGCATACACCTCCCCCCTGTATCACAGTTAGAATACGGGGGTGGTAAGTATTTATAGGATTGTGCTTTACCCTTTCCAAAATCTTCCTATTTACTGAGTGTGTCAACATAATCGGAATACAGAGTGTGTTTATTGGATTAGTAGATAGGGACCTTCGGAGAACTGACTCTTAAAAAATCACACTGGTTTTTGGTCTTTTTTCACTGAGTTAAAAGAAGACCTGTGGCCATGACATCTCTATAAAGTCCATACCGGAGTAAATAGATTTATTGGTATCTTCTTCAGTGTCTGGAGTCTATATTAAATCCTGAAAAAGGAGTCATCTGCAAAGTGAATGAGTTTCACACTACAAGGAAAATGCACATGGCCTAAACCAACATTAGACTAAGGTCTGCTGATATGATACAATCAGTTTTTTCTGTTTAATAAGAGGACTAGTTCCTCAATTTTGCTCTTGGCATTTAAGGCAGATATTTTAGTAGTACTCTTTCTGAACTCTGTAACAAGCAAATTAAAAGCAGCAATCACAGCAACCCATTCTTCCTTACTGCCTGAAATATCAAATAAATGCAGCCTACACACTTGAAACACACTTGAAGACCATCAAATCTTTTTATGCCATTCTGAAGGTTTCCCTTTAAGCAGTCCCAAAAGTTGGAACTGGGTACCACGTACTTGCTGAATCGGAGTAATTGCTCTGCTGCCCCTCCTTACCTTCAGAATGATGCAACAGTTATTGCAGGACTGGACTGTCACTATTAAAATAGGGTTGAGAAAAAGCTCATGTGCTGAGAACAGGTCTTGTCAATGTATTAATAGCTCTAATGCTTTTGATCTCATACAGCACTGCATGTATTTTTTAAAGGAAATTTCAGAATTTGTTTTATAATATCTGCGTTAGGGTCAAGGTTATGTTTCTAGGTTCTTGTCAGAAGTCCAAAATGCAAAAACGATTCACAAAAAAATTATGTTTTCGGGTTTTTTTCCCCTAAGAAGAAACTCTTTCTCCTTTTAGACAGCTCACCTAATTTGATTGACTTTTGCCATTGTGCAAATCCTTATATTTTTTTCTCAGATGAGTTTTTTAGGAAAATACTGGGTATTTTTCTCACTCTTAGGCCTGTGCTATATACTGATGCCATGGTTACAGTGGAAACAGTAATGATAAACAAGTACAAAGCTTGAAATCATGATAACGTCTATTGTATTAACACAAGTCAGATAGATATGCAAAAACCTGGTTCTTTTTATCTACAGAGTGTTCAGCAGTTGCATTTAACCTTATGATATGTATACTCCCTGAATATATACATATATACACGTGTATATATATATATATTAAAAATTCAAAGTTGTGGCATGAAACAGTGAGTCAGAGTTTACTGGAGGAAAGCTTTTAAACAAAATACGTAGTTTTGTGGGGTTTTGGTAAGATCAATAGAAAATACTTGTCTGGGTTTATAGAATAGGTATGGTGACAATTAAAAAGATGGCTGCTTTTCCAGTGGTGCATCAATACAGACATAACACAGTAAAAGTGTCAATTTTGCAGATTTTTTTAGTTGTGGCTACACTGCAGTTTTAAAGAGAGCTTTGGATTTATGACATTTCAGGCTTTTCTGTAAGCACAGAAAATGTCATACAGAATGGCACTGAGTATTCAAGAGGATGCTGGTGAACTTATCCTTTGAAAAACAGAAGATACAGAACAATAAACAACTTGCAAGTTCTGATTGAAAAACAAATTAGCAACTTGACAGGTCTGGCTATATTTTTTTGAGTTAGGTAATTCAGGTAATAATAAAGGATGTTTTTATCTAGCTTTCTTATATGTGGCATATGTAAATGATTCACTTGAGTTGGCATTGCAGCTACATTTTAATCAGTGGAATTGAGATCAGGAAGGAAAATTCCATTGATATTTAGCCGTGTGGTTCCACTCCTGCGAATTATCATGATCAATGTTTATGTGTGTGGATAATTGGTGGTATGGGTTCTGAGTTCAAGTCCACTTTCCAGAGTTGACGACAGATGAAATCAGCATGATTGGACCTATGCCAAAGACTCCATCTAAGGGTCTTAGCCATTAGCCTGGCTGTACACGAGAAAACCTATTGAGTTGTCCTAAGAAATCCTTTTGCTAGCTGAGTAGCAGAACTCACTAAATCAATGAGAACATTGCAATATTTAACAAGAAAAGCCTCTATTTCTACTGAAAATATTTTACAGCTGTCTATTTAGGTTAATGAAAGAAATTTAATTTTCTACTGTCTTAAAAAATCCCTAATGCTGTCAGGAAAAAAAAACCCCATAGATTTCAACGAGCTTTTCTTTGCTAAAATATCTTCCATACTATTTTTCTTCTTTCAATGCAGCTTCTTCAGATCTAAATTTAAAACATTATACTTTTTTGAAAGCATCCTTTCATATTTCCATTTTGCCAGTGTGCAGTTAGTTGTGCAACTGTGCCATTGCATAAAGCAAGTTTATTATGAATTAATATAATATCTCAGTAGCAAGTTGGTGATGAGTTATAGGAAATGGCATGGGGAAGAAGTACACTCTTTTACGTACTTGTTGAACTGTTGCATTAGGTATTTTTGTGTCGCGTTTATAAGGTACTGTTGAATGAATTTTCATATTGGAAAGGCTAGGTCCTTAAGTTGCAGTCTATACAGTTAAACACCTAGGTTATCCAAGCTCTGAATGTCACCCGAAAGGCAGTAGCAGGGGAGGAATTAAAGCTCTCCAGAGTCCTTGGTTCTGTGAGCTGTCCATGGATGAGAGAAGTAGAACTGTCTGCTTCCAGTGCCTCTAATCTGAATGAAAGGGAAAGACTACTTAGGCGCTTTTTTCCCCCCTTCCTTTAATGCCATTTCTGTTGTTGGAATGGGAACTCCTTTCAGTCAGCAGGTGATCTGTTGTAGCTGGCAGCCAGAGAATGGAATTGTCATCATTGTAGTGCAGGTCACCCTGTGCGTTCACCTCTGCTTGTGCCGCGCACTGCTGAGGGCTGGCACTGGGCTGGCAGAAAGTGACTGTAGCATATTTTCATTTATTTTCATCCACTGACTGAATTTATCTGTGCTGGTGGTGTTGAAAGGCCTAGGATTTTACTTGCAAAAACTTTACATCTCATCTAAACTGTGGTTCATGGGCTGCTGAAAAGCTGTGTTATTGGAGTCATATTTGTTGAAATGAAGGGGAATTGCTGGGGTCCTGTTGGAGAGGTTTCTGCATGACAAGGTGATCGTGAAGCAAGGTCTGTCAGGTTTGTGGGGCAAGGCTGAGAGAGCTAAGGGGGCTCAGCAAGGTTTCACAGGGGCTCTCATTCTGAAGGTTAGTGATTGTCAAGAGGAGCTGAGAGATGTTGGGAGAGAACTTAGTACAGATAGGGGTCTTCCTTGCCTTCTCCCACAGTCTGTCTCCCTCCTGTGCCTTCTCTTTTCCCTCTCTGCTGGGGATGTGGTACAGTCACACACAGCTCACCCACTGTCTTGTATCAATCCCTTTCTACAGCTGCATAAATCTACTCCTACTCCCTGCTAGAAATGTTCTCTCCTAACAGCTCCTGCTTACCTGCAGTGCTTCCCAGTCTGCTGAGAAGCAGCAGAGGGGGAAAATGCTGCCTCTGCGGATGTCACTGCAGGGAGAGAGAAAGGGCAAAGTGGGAAAAGGAAGAGATGAGGCACGGGGAGAAACCTGGAGGAGGGTAATGAATAGTTGCTGCTGCACCACGTACTCCAGCTGCCCTTTTGGCAAAAGCAGAAAGCTACACGTGTAGGAGACAGGGATGAGCTGGCATAGGCAAATTGGCTAGTTGAAGGCCGTACGGTGATCACTGACCCGCTTTGGGATTTTTTTTTTTGTCTGCTTTGCTCAGTGTATGGCTTTTGAAGTCTCATTTCGGATGTGAAAAAAAATTGCTCAGGGCATGAAAAGTGTGTAGTGGGTCATGCATTTCACTTAACACTGAATTATCATAGCTGTAGGTCAGGAATTGATCAGAATCTCATCCTATTTTTGCTAATACCAAATACTGATACAAAGTTCCACATAGTGAAAATAATTCTACTGAACTCTGTAGAAAGTATTTGTTAGAAAAAAGTTACCACTAGCAGAGTCCAGTTCTTAGGTGCTACTTCAAATCTAGACTTTCGAGAAATGCCCAAGTGGAGTGAAAACAATTCCTGTAGGTCCTTCTTGTACCAGTTTTAAGATAGTGCATGTCATTATTCCAGCTCAGGTGGTTCCATAGACACTATGCAGAACTTCATGGTTCTGAGTAAACCACTGATCTCATTGGGTTCACTGGGTTTCATACAGGCCAGTTTAAATTATTCCCTCAACTGGGGCCTGTGCTCCAAAGGAAAACCAAGAATAAATAACATTTAACAACATCCTTTGCTTGTATTTTGCTCTTATGGATTTATTATTCTTCTGCAAATCTTGCATATGTGAGTCTGGTTTCTGCTCTCTAGCTCAAACTAAATTTCTGTCCTCCATGTCCAGAATTCTTTAAATAGTGCCAAAACGAGGATTTGATTTAAGCTGGAATTGTAGAACTTGGCAACTAAATGTGATTCGTTTCCACTCTGTAAATAACTTTTATTTAAATGAACTTTTTGGGGGTTTTCAAGTTTTGAAGGGAGACTGTGAATACAATTTGTAAAACGTTAGAGGCAGGAGCTTTTTGGCTTAGAATTGGCTGGTTGAATTCAATTCTGCTTTACCCAATACTATCTTAATCTCCTTTTCCCCACCCCAACTGTTAGACTGTAAAAGAAAGACATCTGCAGTTCATGGTAAGAGAGGGTTTGGGAACAATAGACTATGCAAGTAATGGGATATTTGTGGTCAGGGAGGACTGAGAAGAGACTTTTCCTCCATCCACATGGAAAGGTAGGGCTGGAACTATTTGGATACGGAGTAAGATCAGAAGTCCAAAGACAGCTTGGAAAACTGCTAGTTTGTGCTAGTTTGATCGAACAAACTTTTTTGCCAAGCTGGCCAGAGCAAGGCCTGAAGAGTGGGGATATTTTGTGTGCCCTTTTGAGTCATGCAAATTGTAGAAGCTACAGGGGTTTCAGCCATTTGGGGGGAAAGTGGTCACTACAGAAGGCTGACAAAAAGTTTTAACCTTGTGTTTTTGAGTACTTTCATGTTTGGCAGGCAGTCACTAGACAGTTTAAAAAGTATATTCAGTAATATTAATATGAAACTGCCACTGTAAAGCTAATAAACCATTCTAGAGATTGGGTGACTTTCATGGCAGTTATGTACTTTGCACTATATTTTAGTAAAGAAAATGCAAATGAATATGGTGCAAGAACATCTGCCAAATTCTTTTCTACTCTGAGCATTACTCATAGTCAGTAGCTTGAATTGCTAGAAAAGTTGATTTCTGAGTGTTCTCTCACTTGCATTCCTCCAAGAGTTAAAAAATCTTAAATTATCATTGCTGTGATTTAACAGAAGTTACAGAAGCCAAGATTTCACGTATTTCTGAATAGCACAGCTAAAAAACCTAGAGATATTGGCACGTTCCCATTAAATATAACAAGAGTTTTAATGTTTATTTCATTGGAAGCAGCGTTAGAGAAATGCTGCACAGTTCTAAGAGTTTTTTTCCCCACTGAACTCTGTAGGGCTTGAATTGTTGAGGGACAGAAGTAATGTGAGGCCATAGCTTTTAGAATTTAAAAAAGTGAAGTTTGATTCCATCAGAGGCTTGCAGGCAGCCATTTCTGCCTTATATCGGCTAACTTGAGCTGATTTGATTGTTCCAGACAATAGAATAATTTTGCTTGTTTCTGGTGTCCTACTGGGCAATTTCATCCCAGGCAGGAACAAAAAAGCATGAATAATGGCTAGATGTTACCAAATAAATTTCATGTCTGCATTGTTTGAACAGCAAGCCCCCTTTGTATCTCTGTATCTTAAATGAAGAGTAGGGAAACCTAATATGTAGTGTTTCCAGCTTAGTATCTTTCAGTACTTGAGAGTGTAAATAAGTTACAAGCCTCTTGTTATGGGGGACCAGGATTTCTCATACATTTAGAACTCTCCAATCTTCAGTACACTGGCCTTTTTAGTGTCATTAAAAGATAGATGGCTTTGACAATGATTATATTTGTAAGTATATTTAGAGAGTGATGTGGTAGCAATGCAGAAGATGTAATAGTGGTGGAAACATGAAGGGAAGACTGATGCATCTTCTGCATAGGTGATGAGGAAATGGCTGGAATTGCTTTGCTTTGTTTCACAGATTAAAAGCCAGCAAGACAGTAGTGTCCTTCCCTGTTTTCCTTCAGTTTCCTCTTTATCATCTGTTCTGTCTTCATGCTGCCAAGTCTCCGTCTTTCTTTATCTGTTCTGGCTTTAAGATGGTCAAGAAATTATGGGGCAACTTTTACAATATGGCATAAGATTCTGATGTTGGCAATGCTAGCAGGCTGTGTGAATGAAATGTCCTGCTATAGATCTCTGCAGAGATCTATTCCAAATACAGTTTTGTTGCTGGGACCATATTTACTTATTGCATAAGTCTTTCTGGCATCTGTCAACTTCCCTTTATTTCAAGGTGAGATTCATCCATGGCCTTAGAAAATGATGTCTGAGCACGTGTTGGAAAAAGAAAGGCTTAAAGTCATTCATGCTGTGTCCACAGTTTTCTCTCTTACGTGGTTCTTTTTAGAGTTACTGAGGAATCTTTTTTCTTTTCTTTTCCTCTGAATTTCATTGCCTTTTCCTTCCTTGTGACCCCATAGTGCCTTGGCACCTTTTGAACATTTGACCTCATGACCCACTTTTCTCCTTAATCCGCCGCTATCACCTTGTCCTCGAGTCCTGGCTGTCACACTTCTCCTTCATGTTTCTTGTCATTACTTCCCTTATATCCGTACTGCCCTTACTCCCAGCAGTCCAACTCCTTCCCCTTTCTTGTCCCTCCGGCAGACCGGTAAGATCCTGGTGGCAGCAGGATTCGGGAGCATCCCCAGTGTCTGAAGCTCTGGCATTTGCCCAGCCGCTGTCATCCAGAGCATGTCCCCGCTGTGCTTCTCAGCAAGCAGCAGGGAACTGATTACACTCGTGGCTGTTGGAGTGGCTACTTTCAGTCAGAAAGGAGCGATGCTCTGAGTTTCCAGTCAGTTATACTACACAAGTGTTTGAAGGAGTAAGTGTGATGTGTAGGTTTGAACTTGTGGCAAAATGCTCTGGTTTTAGCAGACTCAGTGGGGTGTTGTAGGGACATGATCTGTCCCTGAAAACTGGACTCTCCCAAGCAATGGAAACACTATTAAAAATTTTTAGTTGGTACTGACTGTTGGGATTTTCAGGGACTCCTAATCACAGAAAATACCTACTAGTGTTTGGTATTTTTTTTTATTTAACGTGAAATGGTGGTTTCTGTCTTGAAACAATTCTAGTCCAAGCACAAGTCAAAAAGGCAGACTGGGGAAGCCAAAAGAAATATTAGGAAAATGTTTACTGGTGTGAAAGGCTGTAGTGATAGTTGAGCAGCAGCCTATCAGCTCAGCTTTGCTTGGTGTCCCTAACTCAAAATACCAACAGGAGAGGCAATAGTGGAGATTTTGCTAGAGATATTTGGAGTTCCTCATGCTTTGCATAATGTGGTGTTTCTCTTCAAGGAGTTGATAGGTTTAGAGGGACAGCCCATATGATCTAGTCCATGGTTCCTTCTAGTTGTTTCTGAGTGTCCCATATAGCTTTAAGAATGTTTGGTATTGCCCAGTTTGAGGGAACGACAGGATTTTTCTGTATAATTCAATGAAAGCTGGTATTGTATTATTACATTAGAGCTTTTTTCTTTAGTGATAGGTGGGTTAGACCACTAGCAGTACAATAATCAAATTTGGGTATGATGTATAGGGATAATAGTATGTACTAATGTCACTGGGCTGAGATAATCTTTGTTAAGTTTTATCATACTCCTTTACTCTTCATGCTAGCAAGTTCTCAGAGCCATGCCAAGCCTCTGAAAGGAAGAAAGAGGAAAGAAGAATTTTATTAACACCTCATGCCTAATTTTTAAAAGTGTAATCCATTGAATCAGAAGCAAGTGACAGGGCTTTTCACCTAAAAAGCAAAACCTCGGGCTTCTTTCTGATGACCCTTAGGCAATTCTTTTTATATATATATATATATATGTCTATATGTATGCGTGTAAAACTTTTAAAATAATATTAGTTTAGTAGTCATATTTGGGAGGTAACTTTGCATATGCATTTTTGTAAGACTGGGTGGAAGGTTTTAAAATACAAGTTCAGCTAAACTTATTTTGAACAATTCTGTGATGCAGTAGCAGCCCAGACACTATGACCTAGACAAGTTCCTATAATCTCTTTACATGCTCTTTTCTTGCCGGTCCATGCTAGTTCTTATGTCTGCTTTGCCCATTAGTTGCAAGATGCTGTGGGTAGGTGACAATGTTACCTTCTAGGATATACCATTTAGCAGAAACGTTGGGTCATGATTCTTTTTTGAAGGGTGTTCACTTTTCCACAGTAGTATGGTAACAAAAATAGATGAGGAGCAATTGACCTATGTTCATCACAACCCAGAACAGTGCAAAAACCCCAGAAACTTTTCTGTGTTGGTTTTGTTGATAAGTAGATGTGTGAGTAAGCAAAATCAATATACCTTAAACAAACAAAGTTAGTTTGTAAGTTTGTAGCAGTGCTGTCCACTAATGACTGGAGGACAGGCAGAGGTAAGCTGTCTTGCACACAGATTCAAAGCTGATATTCCTATATTGATTTTAATGGGTAGTTCTTTGAGTGGTGTTCTCTTTTGCTTTAACTGTTGAGAGTATGTGTATCATTTAGTTGCATACATACTGATTGATCTGTGCTCCTAGCTAGTTACATCACCATCAACTGAATTCCTTCTGTGTTTAATATCGAACTTTACGTATTTCTCCAAATTGAGACCTACTGTAAATTTTTCAGCTGTGTGGAAGTTACATGAAGAATTTAGGCTCCTGGTTCAGCAGCCTTTTGAAAGTGTTATCTAACTTTCTTTTCATGAGTGATTACATCTGTTGTCATAGAATCATATAATATGCTGAGTTGGAAGGGACCCATCAGGATAGCTGAGTCCAGCTCCTGGCCCTGCACAGGTCACCCCAAGAATCACCATGTGCCTGAGAAGCTTGGTGCAGTGACCACTCTCTGGGGAGCCTGTTCCAATGCCCAACCACCCTCTGACTGAAAAAGTCAGTCAACCCAGCTTCTAAACTGTGTACGAATGAGTTTGTGAGTACATTGTGAACTGCTTGTTGAATGTCTTTGGTCAGGAGTGCCAGTTCTGACCGTCAAGCCTTCTCTCCAGTTTGGTAGTATGTGTGTTTTGGAACTGGTATCGTTCAGAGCATTTTTATACTAAGAAAAACCCCCCAAACCTTAACATTTTTGTTTTTGTTTTGACTGACACTTCATCAGTAAAATGCCTCTTGTTATGGGGGACCAGGATTTCTCATACATTTAGAACTCTCCAATCTTCAGTACACTGGCCTTTTTAGTGTCATTAAAAGATAGATGGATCACTGGATATTTGAGCAAATTAAATGAAACTGATCTCTAGCCTTATTTGAATGTACTCTGGACATCAAACTGACAGTCTCTGACATGTTACATTTGGTTTAAAATGTGTGCACTCTCCAGCCAAACACTGTTTTGTTGTAACAGTGTTACTAATACCATAAAGCTTTCAAAACCCGTTGTGTATTCTAAAGTTTACTCTTTTTAAAAATCCGGTTTAAAATCAGATGTGAAGTGTGAGAATGTCATTTTGTCTTTCATGCTTTTCCTGGGAGACTGAGGTTAAAAAAAAAAGCATCTGACTGAAAGGGAAGGCAGGCAGAGTGAGAAGTGGGGGCATCTCTGGTGAAGCCTTTTCTCCCTACAGCAGTCTCCTTGCTGGACTGTATGGACTTCTTCTCTTTGGGACCTGGACATAATTGTGGCAGTGATCAGTAAGACAAATTACAGGCCAAATGTTTTGTAGAACTGCCAAAAACTTTGCAGCTCTTCCAGCAACTGTGAATCAGCCCTGCACCCTATTTGTAGACTCGCAAGCAAAATCTGCTTCCCAGCAGCAGTGTGCTGGTCTGCAGAACCCCTCTATTGTAAGATTTATGCACGGTTAATGAACTTTGCGATGCAAAAAAATGTGAAGTCTCGGAGACATTTTATGCAGCTATGAAAATGTACTGGATGCTAGTGATATCCCAGTGAGACAGGAGTGAAGTGCTGAGACCTTGTGAGAGCATGGATGCATACGTGCTGGCAGCGTGACAGTTTTGAATGTAGGAGTTACTAGTTTCTCTGTGATAACATGGGGTTGTGCAGAAACGGATAGTTCATAGTTTCTTCCTGCAGGAGTTTATGATGTAAAATAAGAAAAACAATCTCACTTTTGGAGTGCAATAACCTGTGTATCAAGCTAGATGTGGCCTGCAAAAGTCATGGAAAATGTGTAACGAAATAAAAACCTACGCTTTATAGGACGGAAGTATGCAAAAGAAATAAATTATGTGTTATTGTAACTTTTAAAAAATGTATTTGATGGTCCTTGGGGAAGCAATAGTTGTCTAACTGAGGAGTTAAGGGAGAATGTTTTTATTCACATGAGTCAGCAGAGAAAGAGGCTGAAGCTTGTGTGCCAGACCAAGGAACATGTAAATATGACAGATGGTCAACAAAGTGAAGCCACTTTGTAATAGAGCAGTTTGTACAAATAAGGGAGATCTTTTTTGCAGCAGGCTTTATTTAAATAAAAGTTTCAAAATGTCAAAACAGATCAACAAAATATAGCCATCATCAGTATTGCTTGGTTTTCCTTAGTGTTTGTGGTAACAGGTGGGGTTGGTGAATTAATTTTCACAGTACCCAAGGTATTTCTGATCCTAATTACATTATTTTCTGAAATTTGCGTGAGCTGTGAGCTATTGTGTAATAACTTCATTATAATCTTGCATGCTGTGAACTGGTCACACAAGTTTTTACATACTTAGTTGTCCTGCATGTACTTGTAATATATCATGTTATCTCCTCTTTCTTCTGTAATTATTGCTTTTATTTCCATTCACATAATTCCTTCAAACAAATGAGCATGTCAGTAATGGAAATGATGGGATGAGCATTCACTCATAATTCAGGTATAAAATCCTTATAAAATGAATAATCCAGCCTTTTATATCAGTGGTTCCAGTGGTTTGTCTGCTTTTGATTTACTTGTAGTGATGCATAGATCTTATCTGTCTCAGGTAGTAATGAAACTCATTAGCAAAATAATCTGAGTCTGGAGATTCTTGAATATAGTCATCTTCACAGCATTCCTAAGAGGAAGTGTAATGGATGGAGATTTCTCCATGTTGCCCAGAAGTATGGCACAAGCATTCTGGTTTTAATCTCCCAGTTTTGCAGTGGAAGTATCAGTTTCATTTTTACAGTGGGGAGACAGGGGCTGAGATCTAGACTAGTGAAATAAGGTTCCTGCCTTCTAGAGATACCTCTTTCTGTCCTGCAGCTTCTTCCTCATCTGTCAATCTCTCTTTTTACTTTTGTAAAAGAAGGATTCTCACCATTACATTTCTATTTCCTTCTTGTAGCTTACCTTTTGTAGGCTAATGGGTTTATGGTTTCGTTGGAAGGGGTTTTTTTCTGTTTCAATTCTACAACCACTTTATTGTGGGGATGCTTTCCTTCAGTTGTAGTAAACAAACAAATGTAGGCCCTCCATTTTGCTGTCTTCTTGACACTGGATCATTTTCTGTAGAGATGTGGACCTATAAAACCAGGCTTCCAGACTGTCAAAGCAGAATCAGTAGCTGGAAGCTGAGCTGCTCCTCTGGATGACTAGTTGGGGGCAGCACCAACTTGACTGTTTTAGTGAAAAAATTACCACTGAGGGGTATCCTGTGTGCATGTACTCGGAATGCCTCCGGTATTGAGCCTACCTGTGTATGAATATTTATAAGCTGCCAAAGGGCTGGAAGAGTTGGATATGTTCTCTGAAACGGAGAACAAATTGGTTTGAACACCTTTGAAAGTTGCCATCCTAACTTAAAATTTTGTTTATTGTTTATAGCCCCATAACTGCAGTTAATATGGTAGAAGATAACAGCAGACAAAATGCAAAGTCTCAGCATTTGTTTGATTGTTCATGCGCTAAATTTGGAGGAAAGGGGACTTCCATTTGAGTCAATCATTTGAAGGAAACAGAACATTTAATTTTATATTTTTAGGGTCTTGTCTCTGTTACTTACAGTGGAAAGGCTTAGGATCCTCCAGCTGGAGTGGTGTGAAGAGGGAGTAAGTACAGCTGGTGTGTGCTGAGGAGCAGCTGTGCAGTGCAGCAAAGCCTGATAGCCCAACACCTGAGTGTGTTTATAAAACAGATGCAGTGAGATTATATTGGTGTTGCCTGCCTGGCAGACTGCTAGTCTGTGGTTTACACAAGGCTGTCCCTGGTTTTGAAAAAACCACAGATTCCCTACACAGGATGTGCTGACATGGCTTGGGGTTGACATGTTGCGCTGCAGGACTGACCCCAGTTGGGACAAATTTGGTGCAGATTATAGTAACTAGGGCTTCATGAATTTTAGAAAGAGAGAACCTGGGGAAGTTAGAAGGAGGTGTTCATTTAGCTACTCATTGCTGCTTTGCAAGATTATTCATTATTTGTCGTGTTTGGAGCTCAAATGAAGTGGGAGGAGGACACAACACACCCATTACCATCCTTTCACAGTGAAGAAGCATCGTTCTCTTTGGTTTCCTGATATTGTGTGTAGTATTGACCTCCCTGGTCAGTATAAATTTAACATCTAGACCTGTAAGTGTAGTAAAACTTTTTACTTAGGTTTCTTTCATCCAGAAGGTATTGTGCAGATGCTACAAAAAAAGTGTTGAAACATGGATTGCTAAGGTCCATCATACTAAAAGTAGTCAGTGATGGGAATATCAATTATTTGATATTATATGAAGGTGAAGGTACTGGGTGCAAAGGTGGTGAATTTAAGGCTTCAGTTACTTACAGTTTTCATCTTTTTAGGAGAATGTACTTTAAACTCACAACTTATACATTTCTATACAGCTATCCAAAATTTAATATTGACTTTGCAGTACACTGCTCAGTGATCTACAGGAAGAAATCACTGCCCTTAAAATATTCTGATGGATTTGCTTCATTTTTCAAGTGTATGTGGCTCATGAACTTCAATTAGAATAACAGCTTAAGGGAGTATGTTAATAGCCTCATTTCACACTGGAGGCTTTTAATACCATGACACCTTTGACCTCAGGAAGCTACGATTTTCTTGCTTTAGACGAATATGAAAAGACATGGTGCCCAGATATGACAAATTCTCTTCAAATTCTCCAGTGTTACAGAGTTACCTTCCTGGATAAGTAATGTTGATTAAGAATAAAATTTATTAAGACATCACCACTTCAGTAGGAAGTTAACATTTGTGTCCTCACTTCTTAAAATATGAATGTAGTATGTTAGATGTTCATCTCAAGGCTGCAGAACGGCAGAAAAGAGAGTGTATGGGAGGGGTACCCAGCTGTCCTGAAAGTATCCCCACTTACAAACCAGATTCCTGGTAAGAGCTGTAATCAAAGAACCCAGCTAGGTAACTCCTTTGCGTCTCAAAATGCATCTGCCCTGAAGCTGACAGTTCATGTCCCAGGGATTGCATTTTCAAACCCACAGGCTGAGTCTTCTTTTCTTTAACCCTGTTATTCTAAGGGATACTACTTTTCCAGTTCCACTTCCCTCTTGTACCTTCCTCTCCCAGTGGTACTTGTAATCCCTGTTTCATTGGTTGCTGTTAGCAGCTCCTCAGTTGAGAAGTACCTGACTTCTGCTCTTAGCAGAATTAAAGAATGGTGGTGACAGGCGGCATTTTCCAAATCTCCTAGCTTGATATATATTAAAAAAAAAAAAGTTTTGGCTCAGAATAACTGGCATAAATGGGGGTGCGAAGGGATGACATAATTTATCTTCATTTATTTGAGTATATATGTCCAACTCATTTGGTATTTTTTCCTGTTAGGAATATAGGAAAGAAGATGCCATTGTGTATTCTCTTGTTCTCTTTTTTCCCCTGGAGAAAGTGAGACTAGTAGCAGCTTTAGTTACAGTTAACATATTTAATCATTGGATTGCTTAATTTGAAGACCTACTTTGTTATACTGTGCTTCCCAGTGGCTCCATCCACTTTTGAGATGGGTATAATGGATAAAACATATCAACACAGTGAATATGTGTCATAGGAAGAGGTTAAGTTGGTTGGAAGATGTTGGGCAGCCTCCCTTTTAGGGTTGTTTGAAACATAATTGTGTGACAGCAGATACAGGAACAAAATATGTTACTGAGAAAGAACAAAAGCAAATTCAGTCAGGTATTTCAAGGCCAAGGAAACTCAGTTGAGTTATTACTGGCTCCTATTAACATGCCTGAAAAAAATAATGTTCTTCAGCTGGGTGGCCCTCAGAAAGGGGAGAGATTCTTTCCTGCCTTTTGAAATCATCAAAGAATATGAGAGTAATCATTTCCAAAGTTATCTCTATGTCGGAAAACCTCAGTGTTCAGGATAAGCCAGGGTAAACAAAGGAGAAATAGGAAGTGACTTTTTAAAAGTATGGATTTGAACCTGTGAGGTGCTGAGTGTCTTCAGTGAAATGCTGAGCTTGCTTGATTTCCAGTAAGTTTATGGCTCTTGGTTCCTGACAGGATCAGGTCCTAAGATTAGATCTACCCTCTGAAGTAAAATTGGGTTACTGCTGTCAGCTTTTTTTGACTGCCAATATTGCTTGCAGTGCATATCATCAGTGCTCTGTATGTACACAGACATGTACAGCACTTGAGTAAAGATAGAAGCTGATCTACAGGGACTGTGTCACTTTCACATTTTCATTGTTTGTCTGCTGTACTAATTAGAACTCTGATATGAGACACCAAGAGGGTGAAGCAAAATACCAGATGCTTACTGGCAAAAGGAAGATCCTTCTTCAATTTTACTGTCATGCTTAGGAGCATTTTTACATGGTTTTTCCCTTATGTAGAGGAAAATAATGCCAAATTTATGTAGTACTTATCATCAGTAGATTCCTAAGTGGGTATCAATTTGATGAATATATTGAATACGCAATCAAGACCTTTGGGTAAAGAAGCATGTACTGGTGTAGTTCTTCACTTTCAGATGAATTGCAAAGCCTTTCGCATTTAGCTTTTTTGACTTTCATTGGAGCTATTCATGTTGTATGGGCATCTCAATATACCGTGTTGCGCATGGAGATTGAGAGATTGTAAAGGATGTTTGGATTAGATTCCTCCTCTCCCACTAGTACTTACTTTACAGTCCCTATGAGGTTAATTTGCTACCAATGACTGCAGTCGTTGTTGGCATTATTTGAACTAAGGGTGGGTATAATGAGACCTCACTGCTAGTCATGCTTAAGGGGAAAACTGTTTCTTCACAGTAGTTTTTAGAAGTTGTACAAGGAAATCTATATGCCTTAAGTATGAACTGAGAAATGTACATACAATAATCAGACTGATTCAGTCCTCTCATAGTTTGTTGCTCTTATGATTAGAAAGTGGCTAAAATGTTTGCATCTGGTTATTGCAGCATGTAGGAATAAAAATCTTATCTGAAATAATACTGAAGTTTTTAATGGCATGACAGATATGAGGGATGGTTTGGTGGGTTTTTTTTGTTTGTTTGTTTGTTTTTCTGAAATTCCAAATCTATGCTTGTATAGAAGGCTTGGCCCACCTTGATTCAAAGGGATTTTGATTATATTATATTTTCCCCAGGGTTTGTTTGTTACTCTGTTTTCTATGTCTTGAAGAGAACTTGTGTGTTCATTGACCCTGCCAGTATATGGGTTATAAACAAATTGGAGGCAAAGGGGAGGAAAAAGAAACAGTGTTTAATTCTACCAAAGCTCCTGCCTCAGGCTTCAGTGCTCAAAGTTTCATCAAACAGGTTCTTCTACCTCTGTTTCCTCATTCCTCCTGAGGAGAGTCAAGCTGACCATGCTTAATTAATCACGAGGCTTCAGAGCCTTCCTTGTGCTCCAGAGAAACAGTGCCTCCTTGCCCCTGGACCAGCAGTGCCCAGGAAGTAGCTAGAGTCCAGATCCTGAGCTATGATCCTTAGGGGTGGAGGATTGTTTGCTGGGGCAAATTTTTTTCGCTTGGTGCAGGGTGACACCTTCTGGGAGGCCACAGGGAGACGAAACCAAATTTAGTGAGCAAGAAAAGAAGTTAGTCCTGTGTAGGGAGAGGCAGTCTCCTGTCAAGCCTGGGGAGCCTTGTTTCCCATTGTGCAATGATGCAAATCACCTGGGAAGTTATGCAAGGAAAAAGCCTGGGAAATACAGCATATTCTTTAATATACAGTAATCTTTGGAGGATAATATTACATAATCATGACATCACCATCTGGGATAAGACAGCATTCTGTAGCCAGTGTTTTTCCCCTTACCTAAAGGATGATCTTAATATGGAAAAGCAGTGCTGAAAAGGGAGCTGTGCTGATAAGTGCATTTTTAACCTCTTTTAGGTTATAGACTTCACGTTACATCCTCTTGATCCCAAGTAAGTGGTGCACAGGACTTCCCTAAAGAGTACTGATAAGAGTAACTTCCTCTGAAACATTTGCAGACTGTCCTTTGAATCTCTTGGTTCTCAGAGTAAAAACAAATGTGCTTCAGACTGCCTACACTGAGAAAAGACCAGACAAAATCTTCCTCTTTGCTGTACAGATCATGTCAAAATTAGTTGAATATTAGTAATTAATTTTGAAAGAGAAGATACAACTACCTCTCCTTCAGCAGGCCTGTATGGATCAAAAGCTGGGAAAGATCTGTTTTGTTTGAGTAACTGTGTGATATTTTTGACTTGCAGACTGCTTCAAAAGGGCAGTCCAGATGCCTGTAGAGCTTTAAAATTACCTTGTGCTGGTTTTGAATATTATGGCTACATGTTCCTGTTGTTCCTCTCCCCTCTTGTCCCCCTGCTTCCTCCCCTTCCCCCCACCGTGTTTTAAAGAACAAAGAGAGCCAGGTAAATATCCTCCTTTCCATAGCACTGTGGAATAAAAGATGGATGAAGAGGTACACTCTGTGGTTCTTATTCCTGCTTTAGCTCATGAAGAGGACTACTAAACAGTGATAACTCGGTTAGTTTGGATTGGGTCACTGTGTTGGCTGTGAAGCCCCTCTCTGTGAGACAGGTCAGTTGAAGGCCTGGTGGGAAGGTCTTACATAGGAGAAACTTTCCTGCAAGGTAATACGGAGCACAGGATGGACTATTGTTTGAAGAGTTTTTGAAACCTGGGTGCTTATCTGGAGATCTGGCTGGGAACTGAGTGCTGCTTGTCTTAAATGCAGATGGTGAAGCTCAGTCCCTCACCCCCTTGTTTTCTGCTGGAGAGTGTGAATCAAAGCTGTCCGGGCTGCTGGTCCTGCTAGGTAGTATTGCAGGGAACAGAGGAAGAGGAAAACTGGGATCATAATTGCAAAAAATCCCACATAATGTCTGAAATACCTCAATATTACCCCAGAGAAGTGTGTATCACTGATGAATGAGCCTTGATATTGTTGTCAAAAGGCTCATGAGAAGCTTATCATCACAGGCCATGTACAATCCACTGGGCTCTTATGAACCAATCTGCATGGAGTGTGATCCCATTACCTGGCTACAAAAGTATGCTCACAAGATGCACTGAAATGTTGTTATACCAAACTTATTCCACACTGGATGGTTTATAAAATTTGCTTTTATAGAGAACCGTATCTTTGACCCCAAGGCCTTGTTACATTAATTACAAAATTGTATAGGCTCTTCTGATACCTCCAGTCCCAACTGATACCTCATCCTCAGGTGATGATGCATCCGAATATGGGCCAAAGAGATGCTGAGGGGGATTAGGCCACTGCTGTGTCCTTGCTGCTCTGGTCATTCAGTAGCTGCCCACTAGGAGGTTTCTTGCACCTTGGCTCGGTGCGTTTTGGGGGGGTTACTGGAAGATTTCCTCACTCTGCAGACCTCTGACAGGAGCATGGCAGTTCCTGTTTTCCGTCTGAGGCTGCCAGAGGTATGAGTACAGTATGGATAGAAAACTATTCTTTTCCCAGCTGGTGTGTGTGATCATCGCCTGCTTTGATTAACCAGTTCTGGGGCTTAAAGTGAGACATTGTTTTTTCCATTCTTTGTAGTGTTTTTGGCAAGGGGTGGAGAAAATATAGTCATAGCTCTCTTTTCTCTCTGAGTTTGTTTTGTTTTCTGCTCTTTGTGCTCAAGCACAAAATGAAATGATTTGCAAATAAACTAAATATTAAAACTAAAAAGTACTTTATATTCCCTCCTCACAGAGTGTGTGTGAGGATAAATAGGAACAGATCATATTGGGAAAATATTACTTTCCCCCCACTCCTTAAAATAAAGCAATTCCTCCGTTATTGAAGTTTTCTGCAAGTAAACCACAAGCAGACATACTAAGTGCAGCCAGCTACAGGATGATAGCCTTGTTTTTGTTGTTGTTGGGCTTTGGGGGTTTTTAACTGCAGATTTAGCCATTACAAATTGAACCACTAAAAACACATCAGTGTTATTTTGAAAATTCACAGCAGATTCAGCTCAGACCAGGAAGTGAGGTGTTGTCCTTTTAAAGCCTGATATACTGAAAAGGGTATTTCTGACGCATGACCTTCAGTGAACAGGAATTCCTCTACTGAAAATCTCATCCTTACCATGAACTTCACTGCCACAATTCATCCTCTCACAGCTGTGTGGAAAGTGACATATTGTGGAAAAAAAAGCCCCAGCTATGAGAGGTTTTCTCATATTTTCTGAAATAAATAGCAAGGACTTGCAAAATATAGATAATGACTTTTTGCTGTAATGTTTTGTGTGCAAATAAATGTGATTTTAAGTTACAAGAAGACTTTCTTTTGCAGAGTTCATTAGCTGTAAACTAAATAACTGATTAGATTGTTAAAATCTGTTTAACTATCAAATCGTAAGTATCACAATAGAAACCACTGGGGCCTAGGTTTTTAAAAATCTGGTTTGAATTTTGGGTGGTGAATATTTGAAACTCCACAGTGAAAAAAATCTGGCTCTGCATGCACTTTTTGTATATGTTTGCTTTCACTCTTTTTTTTCCATTTTCTTTTGTGCTCTCTCTCTCACTCTCTGCTTCAGTTTAAAGGCAGTGAAAGAACACCTTGGAACTGGCTGGTTTGAGAACTAGGCAAGTGGTTTGTGAGCACAGCAGGTATGATGCCATGCTCAGCCGTGGTGGAGTGAATGAGCAGTAACAATTTTGTGCAGATACTGAATGTTACTGCAGTTGAATGCATGCAAAAATACAGCCTTTTTGCCAGAGATGCAGACTGTGGAAGGCATTGAATTGAAGCCTCTTTGGAGTAGGAGAGGGAAGTATCTGGCAGGCATCTTTTTTAGGACTCTGCATTTGGAGAATTTGCCAGTTCCTGCTGCTTAACAGCCCAGATTTGCTAACCTCCGGGACATACGGCAGGGCCTACTTTTTTTCTTCTAGTTCTTTGTGGAAGTGGGTGTTGGCTAGAGCTAGATAAGGATGAAGACGGAATATGTTGCTGAGATTGCTCTGTTTTTGCTTTTGCTTTTGTTTTGTTTGCTGGATTATTTTGTTTAACCTAAGGCAATTGATTTCTAGTGTCTAATTTTAAAAGTTTGCCAGTGACAGAGAGATCAGTGAGCAACATTCCATTGTTTAAGCAAGAAAATGAATAAATACTAGTTTTGTGACGCAAATTCCCTAGGAAAGTATTGCAGCTGCTAATTATGAAAAACCTGTATTATTTTTATCTATAGGATGTGCTATATAGATGACATTTTTTCCTCTAAGGAAAATTATTTCCCAAAAACAAGTAAATGCAGTGGATTCAAATAAATGTAACCGATAAGCCCTAATGAACTAAAAATCCTGTGGGATTTTCAGGTACAGTAGGAGAAGAGAGTATGGCGCAGGCGCCATGGTAAATGCTGACATTTTCATGCAGTAACAGTGCACAACCATCAATAGAGATCTTTGATCATAAGCCAGTTTTTACCTTCATTCATGGACTGGAGATGAAGGAGAAATCAAAGAAGAGGCTTGGACAATCATATACTTGGAGAGACAGTACTATGCCCTATGTGAGGGATAAGCATAGTGCCCAACAGTACTTATTTTTAGTTGCTAAAGAGAGTTACTCATATTTGAGTTCAGTATTATGTCATTGTAGTTAATAACCTTCTGACAGCTAGTTTTACCCAAAGTGTTTTTAAAAGTAATTAAAGATTAATCGGTTGAGGAACAGAGCTAGATAGTATTTTAAAATGTTGGAAAAATAAATTTTATGATGTCTCAATACCAAAATTTATGAACAGATATAAACCTTACTTTAAAAAGTCTACATAATATGACTTTGCAGAAAATGTTCTAGCTTAATTATAGTAATGTGCCTCGAATTTTCCAATGGGGTCATTTATTTTGAGTATATGTCTCGTCTCCTATTACTGTAACTACGAATAAGCCTGTTGTTGGGTATGTGTTGTCTAAACGTTGCACGTAACTTTCCTGGAATTTGTAAAGCTATTCTGTTTGACATTACTTGGCATACCTTGTTTGCAACCCTTGTAATCCAAAAATAAAATATTTATGTGTCTCTAGTAGCAAAGTACGAAGTGCCATATTAAGAACATCCATATACGGGCCTGGCTCTCTAAGATGCTGACTGGTCGATTCCCCCTAGCTCAGCAGTTGCATTTACATGTGCCTTTAAACCTGGTGGAGCTACTCTGAAGCTACAGCTTTGGAACCAGGATCTCCATCTGGCTTGGCTGTTCAGGGTAGACAGAGAGTAAACTTGGTTTAGATGCCCTTGCAGTTGAGGCGCTGCTGTTGCGAGTAGGTACGGACAGAGATGTTGGCCTGGCGGCTGGGAAGAGTGGCTGCCGCTTGATCCCCAGAGTGACTGGAGCTACTGGAAGGAAGCTGGAGCTTTTCCTAAAATTTGTATTTTCCATTTCTCAGAAAGGAGGCTACCTTCTGGCCATGCCCAGGGCCTTGGGGGAGTTGCTGGGCAGGCTGGAGGAGGAGGCACTGGCCAGGCACCCAGAAGTTTACTCGCAGCAGGAGAGTGTGATCCTCCAGATTCCTGCCTATAGGAAAGCTGTGCTGACTGATAGGCACCCAAGTTACCAATATTGCACTTTCTCTGTGTTTTATTTGCTTTATTTTGATGTCCAATTGAATACTTATTTTTATGCCTAGATGAGGATTGTATTTTTTTCTGTGAGTCTTTTTTTCTTGTGGGAGAAGAAAGGGAAGGAGGCATGGGGATGGCTGGTGGGCTTTCAACCTGTCTAAGGCTTCTGTGGAGGATTTTCTTCCAAGAAGAATACTGTGCCAGCCATATGGTCTGTCAAATAGTATTGTACTCGCTAGTGCAGTGAGATTTGTTTACATGTATCTTTTCCCATCCTACCTCCTTTTTTCCTCTGATTTAAATCACTTTGTTGTGGGATAACAGCAATAAAAAATCCTCAAAAAATTATGCCAACTTCAGGGTTAGCTAATCAGGTGTGCAGAGGGAGCAGGGGTATCTAAAATGCCTCTCAGTGCTACTCATCCATAGCCAGAGGTTTAGGAGGAATAAAGCATAGCTGGATTGGAGTTAGTCGTGCTCTTTCATCTTGCTTTATAATCTTCAGCGTGGAAAGGCTGAATACTCATGGAAGAGAAATAAGATGAGCGCTGCTTGCTTTATTTTTGTGTCATGGTGAATTCACCACTTGATATTCTATCATGGCAGAGAAAAGGAGTACATTTCTTACTGAATATCAAGCTTTTCTGCGACATGGTGTTTTACTTAGAGACAGGCAGCCATTCATCTTATATTTTGCTTAGTATGTTTACGTGGAAATTAGTTGCCAGGTGGTGGAAAATAAGGAATCCTGTTAACCCCATATGAGAATGAGGTTAATAGCTACATTGACTCAAAACAAAGCTAGTTTAGGCTTTGAAGGTACAACCAGAGTGCTGCCAAACAGACTCTTCCTCTGACTGCACCAGGATATCTGCCTTTATAAGGGCTTAGAGGAACTCTGAGAGGAAGTCTTGCCGTGGTGGGGGCTGCTGAGTCCGTCCCGTAGGAAACCAGTGAGAGGAAACAGGGGTGGCTGCAGTCAGGAATACTCTTGCTGCGAGTCACAAGCGGGAACTAATGCAGTGGGGAAGCACAGCCAGCATCTCTCATGGTCACTGGGAAGACACAATGCAGTTACCTGGCAGTGGGGAGTGATAGTGAACCTATCTCTTGGTCCCTTTGTGGCTGTGGGGTGCAAAGTGATGGGGGAAGAGGAGAAAGGGAGAGGCCATTTCAGCACATACAGCCTACAGAGCTGTCTGGAGCTCATTATGCTAATGAACATTTTAGTATAATGCTCCAACTTCATGCTAGTTGTTGAGGAACTACACAGCCTGTCCTCCCTCCTTCCTGACTGACTGTCGTTGTGAGAACACCTATTTGTGGGGATTTGTGATTTCTTGAAGATTAACCTTTTTCCACTTAGCTTTCCAAATCTGTTTTGATGGAGATGGATGAGTTTTAAGTATCATTTGCACTTTTGTTCAAAGCATTCCTGGAACAGTTCTTTGCAATGGCCACTTGGACTATTTTAAACCTTGCTTTTTCAAAAAGTGAAGACAATTGAAAACCAAGCCTTATAAAGTTGTATTCATCTTTGTCAAATAAGGAGTGATTTTTGTAAAAAACATACAGATAGAATTTGAGCAAGATATTAGCAAACATGTTTATTTATATTTTTCATTGTAAAGACTACTGCATCACTGTTAATTTCAGATTTTCTAAAAGTCTTAGAAACTAGAGAAGGGTACTGGCCAATACACTTTTAAAAAATGAAAATATTTAATCTTGAATTGAGCAAAAATACCTATTTTTTATGTATAGCAAATTTCAAAGCCAAATAGCACACACTATAGAATTTTATGTATTGTGTGGCTTTGACTGATTCACGTGAATGCTAATGCTCTGCTTCTTTCCACTGCTTCATTTCTGCCAAGAACTGTCTTAGCTTTTTAAGCCTTCCAGCTATATAAAACTGGAAGGAGGAGATTATTTGATTTGCAAGGCCCAAATAGCAAAGTATTGGTGTATTTTATGTTTTTCTTTATACACATATCTATATATTATTAATTCATGTTTTGCTTGGGTTGAGAAATACTGTATAATATAGCACTGTAATATAGCATTGATACTGTTTTGGAAGGGTAACAATTTTAGTTGACTCCTGTCTTTGTTCCTTTTAAAGTAGCCGTCCTAAAATCGTGCCTAGAAAACCTTATACCACATTGCAGCATAGTATTATCAATATAACCACTGTTCAGTGAGCTCAGCCTGTGTGACCAAGCTAGATGATGAATGTATATGCTATATGGGTCCAGTTGTCTTTAAAATATGACATTATGTACCATGTATGTTATTTGAATTAAAATATACAGGCCACATCTAACCAGACTGAGTATTTCCATGCATGGGATTGTATTTTTCTTACCTTTTTTTTTCTTTAGCTGGAGAGTAGAGAGACAAATCTTTTCTGGGTTAGGTGGTTCAGCAGCTGTGGTTAGATGCTACTATGTAGAACACCTCTGTTGTCAGTAGCCTAGAGAGGTGCAGGAATACTTGTCAGTTTTTCCTGACGCACTTTGTTTCATGTATAAAATGTCATGGTGTATAGCTGGCCAAATGCTTGTGGGTGCTGGTGTGTGTGTGAAAGAGGAATTTTACCTTGAAGATAGCTTGATAAATCATTAGTGTCGTTTCCACTGTCCATGGAACGAAGCTATAAATTCCTTGGCAGTCAGGGTTACCTGGAGACTAATATAAAGCTCGCTAGTATAAAGGTAGCTTGCTTTGTTACTTCACATCTGCGAGTGTGCCAAAAAGCAAGGCTAATGGTTTGCATTCCCAAGTTCAGGAGAAAGCCAGATCAGCGAACTGGAGACCTCTAGTCTATCCAATTTATTCCATCTAGTCAGGACTTTTTTCTTAATCCAATTCTTATTTTGGAAATACTCATCTGTTGCAGTTTTTTCAGTAGAGTGTAGCCGTTTTCATGTAATTTACACAGGAGAAGTATTTATGAGGTCCTGGGTGGAATTACCATTCCCAGCCAGGAGCTCGTGATGGGAGTGGTTCAATGGCATGCAGGAGAGCACTTTCAAGGCCGTGTTTCTTTGCCAGCTGTGGGGTTCTGTGTCACATCTGAGTAGTTTGACCATGTTACTGTTTATAGGCGTATCTCTCTTCTCCTCCTCTCCAAGACAGTTGGTTTCATTTTAATGCATGGTAAAATAAAAAAAGAATTGTTGCAATAGGCATTTCACAAAAAGAAGTGAATGATGTTACCTGGTTTTGGGGCGGTTTTTAAAAATTATTTTACTTGAAAGGGAGTGGAAAGAGAGATTAATTTACAAAAGTTGAGTAGTATCCAGGTCTCACATATCCTTAATCACTCTTACCTGTTCCAAGCATATATTAACAAAGAAAAAGATCTGGCCTATTTCATCCCATCAGATGATGTTAATACATTCTGGGTTTTCACAATGATGTGAAGTAGATAGACTTCTCTGACGCTGGAATATGCAGAATACAAGAGGTGGAAAACAAAACCATGAAGGTGGGTGGAGTAACTATAAAGAAGGAGGAAGATGGGGTGTTTCCCTTCAGAACAAAGTCTCATCAAAGTATCAAAAATCCTCTTCAAGTTGTGCATGTCACTGATGTGGTGCTTGTAGTCTTACGAACTGGAATGTCTGGTTGCTGCCTATCTGAGGTTTATTCAGTTGAGGAAGGGAGGCACTGCTGAATTCCAAGATGTCGAATTGTCTAATATTGCAATTTTTGCTGTTATTTGCATGTGTGATGTTACTACTTAGGGACAAAAATCCACTACCTTAGTGTTATACAAACAGTAACCACTTAGAATTCTTGCTTAAATGATTCCACTGCCTGTGATGGACACAACAGATGACTAGGACATCAGGTTCAGATGAGTTTTGAGATGGATTTAGCTTTTTGCACAGAAGTCAGATGTCTGCATGAGAGATAGAGGTCAGAGTCAAATAATAAAGTCATTGGCAAGTTTTCATTGGGTGCTGGAGGCAAACCTGTGCTCTCCTGGATTACATATCGATACAATTAATGTTCACACATCTCCTTTCATTTAGTCTGTTTGAATTTAGTCATTGCAAGTGTGTGGCCATGTTGACTGAGCATAATCTTGCAGCACACCGTAACACGTAGTCTTTGCTTTTAGGTGCTCAAAACTCTAGGTGTGCTCTTGGAAGGATCCATTTCCAAGTCCTGTACAGCTTTGACTGGTTGGTTGTAAAACTTGCATAAAAGAGGGAAGAGAATTAATTTCTTTGATAAAGCTGGGTTATTTGTGCAGCAGTTCCATGCTTCCTTGAGTAGATATGCTAAAATCAAACTGGGAAAAATCATTAAAAATTTACAGCAGCACAGTCAGATATCTGAACTTTTCTTTTTCTTGTGAAGATCATAACATAAATATTTTTAACCCACTCAGGGCTGTTTCTTAGGAGATCTTAGTTGAGGTTTTGGGTTTTGGATATTTTTACTAAGAGATGTTTCTACAGAAAAATAGTGGTCAGTGGTCATAGGCATAGTGCCTGCAGAAAAGGAGTGTCTTATAAATAATCGTTTGTATTTATGTTCTAGTTAAGCTAATAAAATCTTCTTTTAAAACAGTTCAGAGAGCAGAGGTGAGTCCCTATAATGAAATGGCAGGAAAAAGCTATTTTTCATCTGATTTAAGCTTCTATACGTAACTCTACCTAATTTTGAATTTAACCTAGAAGTAATTACTTTTAAAGAGTCTTTTAATTTTGCTGGAGTCCCATACTTGTGTGCTAAAAGTAGATACTTTTAGAAAACAGTGACCTCTAGAAGTTTTCTGCATCCTTAAGTAATTTAAAATTCTGAATAATTTTGAGGCTGCCAGACTAGTACCTTTTATGATTGTGACTCAACACCTTGATACAATTTTTTTTTTCTTTTTTTGGAAGCCAATTACCATCTTTTAAGATAGTGTTATTCACACTAGAGCTTGGGTTAATTTCGTCTTCAATTTTCATCTTTTAACAATGAAGGGAATCTCCAGCACTGTTGCTGGCATGTGAAAGGATAACACCATCTGTTCACCTTGAGAATCTGAATTGTAGTGCTTGATGTCCAGCCTGTGATTTTGACTCCTTTCTTGGTTTCATTTAAAATTCTAGGTGATAACTCTGATGTCCACACATGCTATGGATTTTGTTATTAAGCAGCTGTGTGTAGTGATAATAACAAGCATAAATGCACATGTAACTTTCAGAAGATAGACTGATTTGGAATTTTACTGATAATAATGAGTAATATGCCTAAGGTCACTGCACGTGTATAGCAGATTATGAGTTTAATTGACTCATATAATAATCTCATCCATGGAAGGAAACTGCTAAGAACACAGCAACCAGATACAATATTTCTTCAAAGGGAAGTTATTTACTTGTTAGGGACACTGGATAAAGCATGTGTTACTTGCTGTGCTCCTGGCCCAGCATTGATGTTTGTCTCCTGTCCTGTTTCCTTCGATCCTCGGTCCGAGGTATAGGTATTGCTTGTAAGCTGCTTCTTTTGTTTTGTATTCACCTCTTCTTCCATGTTTCACTGTGTTCCAGTAAAACCTCTGTTGCTCTGTTCAAAATCTATCCTAAAATACTTTTTCTTTCTCAAGGTCTTTTGTAAAGCTAGCTTGTGAGGAGCAGAGCTTGCAGAAGTGTGTATGCTGCAAGAGATAATCCATAGAATATGTTATGTAGGATGCATCCCTATAAAATCGTGTTAAACCTTTAGGACCATAATGCTGTAAATGAAGGTTCTAAATTCCTGGTGAGATAGGAATTGAAAAATACTATTGTTCTGTTCTGAACAATTTTGGCAGAAACTTCCTATAAAAATACAGCTTTACAGACACCCCATTAATTTGAAGTGGTTTTTTTCTTTAAGAAAAATATTAAGTGAAATTCTGTTTTCAATGAAATGAGTAGCAAAGTTTCATGGCGTTCTTTGCTTTAGTGGCAGCGTTGCCTGAACCTCGGTGGAACCAGAATTTCACTCTTCGTTTTTACCAGTTTTCATATGGAAGGATTCCACAATGATTCTGTGTTATTAGATATGCTGAGATATTGGGGGGATACAGTTTTTTTTTTTTGTTCTAGAAGGTATAACCTAGTAACTCACAGAAATATGTAGAATAATTTTTGAAATACTCTTAATTTCCTGTCTTGAAAATTATGTGAGATTCTTTAAGCAGAGTTTTTCAGCTATTTCCCCTTTATATCAAAGAGCAGCATCCAAGTCCTGCCAACACAAACAAATGAGAACTTTAATTATTAGACTTCTTATTCTTCTGAAAAGTAACATCTGCAGTAGTATGGTAGACAGTGGATTTGATGTGTAATTTCCACTGAGTTATTAGGACCTTCGGAATTTCATAGAAGAAGGTACAAAAGGTGTAAACATGAAATAATAGATCCTGAAGCTGGAAACAAAAATTCTGTTACAAATTGCTTCTGCTGTCTGTGTGCTTTAATTAAAAAGATTTTGGGGTTTGTGATTTTGGTGAAGTGTCCTTGGATTCCCTTCATCAGTCTGAACTCATGGCTCTTTGGGAAGCGAGCACAGCTGAGGGCTGCTGCTATAGCAGTCCTTTGTGTTGCTCTTTCAAGGATGCTTCTGTACACTTTTTCTGCTCTATGCCCAAGATCGGGTTTGGCTGGGGTCGCTTAGCACCCTTGCCATCATTTCACACACCTGTTTTTCTTATTTAAAATGTAGCTAGGTCTAAATGTTTTCGTTAGGAAGCTTCACAGCTGTGGGGTTTGCCTGCACACCTATGGCTGAAAGTGGTCTAATTTGCAGCAATGTGGAGAGAACTGTGCCCTCAGCATCACTGAGCTAATAAATGAGATGCACTGGCAGGTAGCTTGTTGTTTCTGTCCCAGATGTCCTTCTCAAAGCAGAAGGGCCATGTCAATAATTTATTTAAATAAATCTTTATTAATAAGTTAAAGTGATTTAATATTTTCCCTGTCTAATTGTGTTGAGTAGAATGAACCTGTGGAAATATTCCTATTGGCTTTAGTGGAGATACAAGATTCACCCTTCAGGAAATGAACTATGTCAATTCAGATTAATAACAAGTTTTTCTTAACTTACTTGTAGAAGAGCTGTGCTGCCTATCTTAAGAGAATGCTGACAACTGCAGTGAGAAGAGTCAGAGTAGGAGCCCACAATGCGGTGCCAAAGAATAGTGGAGTGTTTACACAGGCTTGCTTGCAGTGGAGACCTTGGGTTTATACCAACACAGCAGATTACATTCAGTTCTAGTTGTAATGTCACTAAAACAGTCCTCTGAACTGAAAGTTTTAGTGGCTTTGTTTCCCCGACATATTCTGTGCATATTCTCCCTGCCTGGGAGGTTGAAGCCAGGCAGTGCCTGTGGCGTGGTCAGCACACAGGGACTGAAGGTGTTCTGCCTTTCTGCGGGCAGCCAAGGGAGAGCAAGGCAGCCACATTTTGTTCCCTGTAATCCTGTAGCAACTGCAGAGCTGTTGCCGAAGGCACATGACTTGTTTCTTCTTTACTGTTACAAGTTTGAGTATTGCAGCTCCCTTGTCTAAGATTATGCTTACCCAAATAACAGCTGCTTTTAAACTTTTAAACTGTTCTAAACTAACAAGCAGACAAAGTGTACAAATTCCTGTTTGAAATTCCTTTTTTGAACATGCAAGATAGGTAGGTAGTAAATGAGGTATCTCTCTACACTAATTTTTACATTTATTTTCTGGCACTTTGAGGCACTTCTGGTATACTCTGGAAAACTGTGGATAGATAAGAAAATAGATTCATAGAAGTATGCAGTGTGTTAGCATTTCCTCTGTTTAATCTTTTTAGTACTTGATTTGAATAAAACAATATAGTAACAGTTATTTGCATAAACAAAAGTGTTAATAAACGTTGATATGGAATTGTTGGATTCTTTTGGAGTCCAGATACATAGTTCATTTAATTTGGCTTGGTAAATTGTAACAGTTACATAACAATCACTCTTCAAAAAGAAATTTAGTGTGGAACCTATTTATCCTATAATATGGATTCTGGAAGCACTTTTCTGGGTTTATCTCAGTGTAATGATACAATCAGTAAAGTAATTAAATTATTAATTTTCTTTGAAAGTTTCCAAGCATTTCTATCCAAAGTACTTACGTGCAGCATGGTATGTCAAAGACATTTGTATTACCACTGGCATGTAATGTAAGCAAATATTATTGGCTAACATCTTCATTTTCTGAGGAATAACAGTATAGGTCATAATACTAGTTCTTTTAGGGTCCACCTGTGTGGCTTGCTGACTTCTGATGAGTTGTCGAATTAAGGTAAGAGAATAATATTTGTAGTATTGTGAAAATATGTGGGATTCAATTAGTGTCTTACTGCAAAGGTGTCTGTAACAGCACATTAACACAAAAGGGAAGAAGTACTTAAGAGTAGAAATTACAGTTGCTGGTGTGTTCACTGTCACATTTGTACCTTGTTATGCAATCATTATATTTATTGTACATATTTGTGTGCAAAATCAAACGTTTGTAGGTCCAGTAACAAGATTCTCATTGGCTTCAGCAGTGCAGATTTAGAGCAGCAGTGCAGAATGCAAAAGCTGCTATGGACTGAAGTGTAGGAAGAGGGAATATTATGTGAGTAGTGATAATGCAACAGCTCTCATGGCAAATTTTGCTACTATGAAATTATTTCACTAAAAGCTTGGATTTTTAATAGAAAATGTAAAAACGTCTTTTGGAAGGTTATACAAGAATATGTAGGATGCTTCTTTGTCATATAAAAGTAGTTGCTGTTGAAGCTTGTGATGTGTTCAGTAACAGCTCAATGATTACCATATATGCCATCTATTTCATGACAATTGTGAGAGACAACTGTACTACTCTTAAAACACATTTCTGAGATATCTTCAGTATGGGAGACCAAGCTGAAGAGTACATCTTAGAATTGATGGTGGCCATCTCCTTCTAAGGCCTCTCTAATGCCCCTAGAGAATCTGAGGTAGTCACAATATATCTTCACACATTATAGAAAGGGCTTTCAACCTCTTGGCACATTTGGTACCTGAAGGTAGCTGAATGAGGGGCTGTTTTTTGGATATTTTCCATTTCACGCACATCCGTGTGCTGGAAACTCTGAACTGTGTCTTCTAGCTGGAAGGAAAGTATTCAAGGCTCTTGGTCGTAGCAGGAAAAGTGCTTTGTTGGCTAAAGAGAACACAGATTAAAGGCAATTTCAAGCTAGAATAATTATTATTCTGTCTAGATTAGAACATAACCCCCAAATCTTTTTGCATATTTATATAATTTAATTTCCTTAACCTTGAAAATTTTTAAAGAAGTTTTCTTTCTTGTAATAAAAATTCAGCATATTTTTCTTTTAGGTAAGAACATTGTTTTAACACAAGTTATTTAAATAATTAACATAGAAAATTTCTTAAAGTATTATATATTTTGGAAAATACAACTTCAACCCAAACAGTAGGAATAAGATCCATATCCGTAAGGAGAGTCTGATACGATGAGTCTCTGCCTTTGGCAATTAAAATGCCTGTTTGAAACCTTTTACAAGATTCTTCTACTGGAAACATTGGCAATCCTGAAGGAGTTGCCTTTGACTTCTACTTTTTAAGATGTTTGCTAATTGAATTTCTTCAAATGAAGAAAGCTAAAAGACTGTCCTGTAGTTTTTGAATGTCAAGAATCTGTAAAATAAAGTTCTTCCTACTTTGTTAATTAGCTGAAATGGCTTTAAGAATTAAAATAGAGTAAGAAGCTATTTATTTTTAATTAATCACATAAGGTAGTATGAAACATCATTGGAAGAAATTAAGGGCCTTGGACAGAACTTCATCTCAAGTCATGCTGGAACAAACAGAATTGTTTGCAAATTTTAGATGCTTGTCATTGTCATCTCAAAAGTTTCACAGGAGAGGCAAATCTGTGTAGCTCAAATAAATATGGGAGTTTGGTTAAGTGCCAAAATTGCTAGCAAAATCCTGACTGAAGTTGGAAGTCTTCTGCTGTAAAAAGAGCAGGACTTTAGCCTATCTTTATGGCCCAAGAAGTATATCGAATCCAGAGTAATGAGTTCAAGCTCTTTTTGAATCTGCAGCAAAGCTCACTGCCAGTCAAACCAGTTCTATACTGGTCAGTGCAATCAATATGTGAGTGGTGCTGACATGGAGTTGATCACATCATTTTCCTGGATAACTATATTCAACATGCCTTAAATAATGTTAGCCATACGGCCACTTTGGTTGTCAAAGAAAGATTTTAATGTTAGCACCAGCGAGTTTCATAGTAGTTTTATAGTAGCCATAAGTAAAAATAATACTGAGCATTAGAAAGAAGCTTCCAGTCACGTAAGGAGAGAAATTAAGGAACAGTGTTCTTGATCTGATGTGTGCCAAGATGGAAAGGTTGTTTTGGGCATAGAAAGTGATAATTTTGTTCAACCAAGATAGGAAAATCCCAGGATATAGAAAATTGAGTTTATTGTAGCTTTGGCTATTTGATGTATTGGTATCGTAGTGTAATTGAAAAGGTAGTGTTCTTTGTTTCTGTCCTTGCCTAATGATATAAATTGCGTGTTGTTTTTGGTGACCTCTGAAAGCTGGAACAAAGATTTTTTTATCTATGAAATGTATTTTTGCTTCTGATTTTGTTTTGTTTTGTTTTGTTTTTTAGCCTTTCTTAAGATTTGACAAATGTCACAGTTATAAACACAAACAGACTGTGGTCATGCTGTTCAGGTCATTCAGACTGTTTAGTTGTACCATATAGATATGCTACCTGTTAGGCTGATTGATGTTTCTGGGGTTAAGGAGTGTTTTTAGCCCTGATTGTAATGGTGGGGATATGATCTAGTCCGCGGCCATCCAGGATGTGAGACTTGGGTTGGTTTGGGGTTTTTTTTTTAACCTGTCTAGTCAGTCACAGATATTCAAGCTATCTTTGATTCCTTCCATCTCTCTGGAATATGTCTTGGTACTTTAGAGGTGTTGGTTTTACAAAATTTCAGTCTCTTGTTTTCTTTTTTTATCACCTTTCTGAAAATACTTTATCCTAGAAATTTCTATTAAATGAAAGAGTGGTTGTTCAGACACGTGGGCAAAGGACTACCATGCGTTTTATCTGAAGAGGATAGGAGTAATCCCAATTTAAAGGTAAACTCTCTCATCTCTGCTGCTACCTAGGTGTGTGTCAGTGCTTCTCTGCTCAGTCCTTGAATTCGTTTAGTCTGCAGAGTGAACTGCTGTGACCATAGTAGGAGGCACCCCAAAGTCCTTTCTTTTGCATTTTCATCTATATTTTGGAGACTTGTGACACGGTTTTCATAGTTACTCCACACCTGCAGCTCACACAGGTGGGTGTTAGTCAAGTTATGCATATTGTGGTGCAGCCCTTTAGCAGGAGGACCCACAGCTCCTCCCAGGTGTGATTAACCAGCCAGACAGCAACCTGTGCTGTGACATGATAGTCTCAGGAGCTGGAAGGCTCCCTGCCAGGAGAGGTTTGAGTTGTCAGTGCTGACAGCTCTGACACGTGGTAGTGGAAAGAGAATGGTGAGGGACAGCCAGGTCAAGTAGGAGGGAGGTATGCAAAAGGAAAAAAGAATTGTTGTCTTCTTACTAGGATGTATCTAGGCCAAGATCCCAAAGAGGATGTACTCTGGAGAGGGAGAACCAGACTTGCATTGCTGGGCAGGGGGGCAATTCTGCCAGACCTGGCTGTGGTGGGTGGCGAGGTGTTTCCCCTTGACACATAAAATAATCCAACCTGATGGAAATGTAGCGTATCATTTGTGGTAACAGTAATTTAAGTGTTAAATGCTAAAATAATTAATTGATGCAATAGTTGATGACAAATGGTATTTTGAATTTTGGATGCCAGATAATTGTTCTTACAACAGGACTTCTGTTTGTTAAGAAAGTTATCATTATGTTGTTTTGAGCATTTAGTCACAGGTATTTTTTTCCTAGTTTTTCTTTTTAATCTGATGCCCATATTGCATGAAATTCAGCTGGTGCTTTAGTCAGCCCTTTGTGTGTGTGTAGCTATGAGTGGATATGAAGTTCAGTTTCAAAACTACATAAGACTGTAGCCAAAAAATTGTGTTTCTTCTGCAAAATGCCATTTAAAAGGAGTGATTTCACAGGATGCCACAGATGCTGTTGGTATGTGTATCTGACAAGACCAATGAATTTCATGCAGAGAGACATGTTTTTCTTCTGTTCACTGTTGAGATTCCTACCTGAAATGTGTCCTTAATATTTAACAGATTTTACTACTTTTTTTTATTGTTCTTCAAAATTCAGACATTGCTGTGCCCCGATCTTTGCTTTCACCAGAGCTTCCCTTAGCTTCCTTAGCCAGTCTGTGTTGTGAACCACTGTGTACAGCACTTGCATTTAGTATTCCTCAAGTCTGGGATTTCAGATTGCTGCTACTCTAGCTTGGATCAGTTAACATAATGTGGAGACCATGGTCTTGTTTCCATTTCACTATGCTAAGAATTTTCCATATTCATAAGTTGAAAATTGTTCTTGAAAAGCAATCCCTCTAAGTGTGTGTTTTTCCCATGTACCATGTTTGTTAACAGATTGCAAGAAACAGTGCCAGACATAAAAAGCCTTAAGAAATGCTTTTCTTTGGAATACCGATTCCTTGGAGCTGGTGCTTTGATGTATATTCCGAGCTCTGTCAGCTCTCTTTTTCTGTAATAGCTAGGGAGCCTTTCATCTCTGCTTTTACATCTTATGCCGACTTGCAGAGTGAGGAGGACAGCGACTGGTATTTTGTATTGTATTATCTTTTCATTATAGCTGCAGCAACACAGTCTAATTGGCAGCCAGAAGTCCATGGAGTTAGTCTTCATGTCAGCTTTCACTGATTTTTTGGTTTTTTCCTGTCTTTTAAAGAAGTGCAGTTGAACTTGTTTCGCAATGGTGCTTCCATGTCAGTGAGAAGGAGAAAGGGCCTTTCTGCAATGTGTATGGTCTCCACAGTGTTGCCATGAAAATGATGTGTAACTTTTTGGCATCTATGTCCTGGAGACCAGGTTCAGCAGACTTCAGAGTAGGCACCACGCCATCGGAGCAGATGGGTATTAATGTAAGCATTGGATATAGATGTTACAGACATGATTCCCAGTTCCAAATGTTACAAAATGTTGTCCTGAACTTCTACCTCTGCATGTAAAGGATTTGTTGCAAATCCAGCTCAGTGAAGAGTTGGCTTTACAGTATTAGAAATTTAAATCTTGGATCAACCGTATCATTTACAATGTTGGAAAAGGGTGTGAAGTTGCTCAGAGGAACTTGCTTGTATTTTTGGAGGAGTTCTCGTAAGTAACAGATGAAAATAAGCATCTGTGGTGTTTTCATATACCATTTTCATATAAATAAATTGTATTGTGAAGCCACTGTAGAAGAAAGAATTATTTTGTATTTTTCTGTGCCTGCAAGTAGGGATTGCAGTTCATTCGGAATCCAGTGAACTCAATTCAGCTCACCAGACTTGCTTGTTCCCTTATGTAACGTGATGGTTATTTAGAGTGAAAAGGTTTTTTTCTTTTCTCTGCCCTTTTTGTCCTGTATTTTTCTTACATGCCTGTCTGGTGGAGGTGATAGATGCTTTCCTAGTCCTTGCTGACAACAGATGTGGTTTTGCTTGTCAGGGTCTAGGCAGTCTCTGGATTCTTCCAAGGCTTCTTCCAGCTCCCACCAAACTGGATTTCATCTGTCCTGCCAGAGTTTGTATAAGCCCTGAGTGTATAAGCACTGCGTTCCAAAACGTTTTTCAGGAGCTTTTTCCACTCTGTGTCCTAACTTGAGGTGTAAGAAGACATAGCCTGAGTGATCTGAGCAGAGGTGCCCGGTGATGAGCATTGTTCAGAATCCTGAAACAAAGAAGCATCCGTGGGAGAAGTGGTGACATCACCCATCTTACACTGGGACATGGGGAAAAGCAGGGAGATGTGAAGTGACTGTGGGCCCATTTACATGGGGAGAGAGGCCGTGTTGGAAGTCAGGTCCATGGCCTATCTCTTCAGTGGTCTCTACAGTGTGGAGGAAATGACTTAAATCGTTTTCTCCTTTTATAACACAAAGAGATTAGAATATGTATTTATACTGGAAGTCAGCTCCTTTTCCACATGATCAGATTATTTATCTTTTACATCCTGCCAAAAGTGAACAGAATGCAATTTGTTTGTTTATTTGGCATTTCTAAACTATCTTTTAAAATAATTTCTTTTGGAAAGAAACATCCTCCAACTTGTTAGTTTTCTTACAGCATGTCTAGTCCAGATAATTTCAACAAAAAAGTTAATGTTAACGGGATCATCCACTGAGGTCTTGGCTCTTATTCAGTCTGTACAGATGTTCTTTTAGACTCTTATCCTGTCTAGATAATAGGAAGCATGCCTAGTAAGCAACTGTGGAGCATGTTAGCATAATTCACGTAATTCCCAGTACCTCAGCATTCAGCCTGGGGCTGCAGACTCTAAAAATAGAACAACAGATTCTGCACAGATAATCCTACCTGCTTGTTAGCCATTATCTTCTTAATAAGCAACTAGCAGCTACCTTTTGTTTGTTGAGAGTCTTTCACTCAAATGGTTTTACTTTTCATTTAGGAGTGAGACCTGGGCTTTGGCTGTCTTCTTTGGTGAAGTGTTGTGTATGTGTGTGCTGATACTAAAACAGCTGTAGCTAGATGCAGCTTTTAGAATTTCTCTTTTGGTTTATGTAAACTCAAAACAAAGAAAAGCAGATGTTGCTTAGTAAGAGAGGAAAAAATTAAGCAGGTGAGATGCTGTGGTTTTTGTGTTTAAATTTTAGGTTCTCTTTTTCCTTGGGCAATTGTGTTCAATAAGGGTGAGATCGTCTTCTCTCTTTTAGGACAAGCAGGTTGTTGGGGAAGAGACAGAGAGTTTGCAGATGCCTTTTCCCCCATATGTCCATGCTTGGAGTCCACATACCATGTCATTATTATGCTGAGGGCTTTTGCCAAGAAAAAAGAGATTATTGCATGTGTAAGTGAAAATAATACATGAGAATGGCAATCAAAAATACGGCAACAAGTTGAGAAACCAGCAACTTGCGTTTAATTTCTGCAACTTCCAGAGATGGCTTTTATGATTTCTCACATGCACCTTTCCTGTTTAAATCTGTAGGGCTTTTATAGGGTTTTGGGCCTGATTTCTGTAACACAGAGAGGATATGATTTCCTTTGCCTCTTTCTAAACTCTCTACAAACACATACACAGTCTAATGAAGCTCTCAAACTTGGTTTGAGCCTCTAGGGCAAGCAGTAATATAAATATCCTGCTAGTGAAAGGATAAGAAGCGGAGGGAAAATATTACATAGCATTTTTGGAAACTGCAGCAGGGTTGAGCAGAAAACAAAAAGTTTTTAGGCTAATTGTGGGTGAGGTCTGCAAGAGCAGTTCATCATCTACATCTACTTACATATGTCCCATTCATTTCAGTTGTTTCTTTTTACAAGTAAGACTGAGACATCTAAATCACTTCAGCGTTCTTGAAGATTTAATTGGTTAATAAATATGGATCAAGATACTTGCAGCACAGCAGCTGGAGTTATGTAGTGCAACTGAAAAAAGTGAAATCAGTACTACTAGATTTTAAGATAAGTTTATTACATGTGCTAATGATATTTAAAAAATTAAACGATGATTTATTGATTGAAAGGAGGATGTAGGTGACCAATGGATGAAATGTTTACATGGTTTCTGAAGTTTATGTGACTGAAATTCTGTATTTAGGAAATTGCATGATTTAACTTGGGAGATAAATGAGAGCTGCACTGAAAAATACCAGTTATTGGTGTTTCTGGGCTGTGATTTCCAATGTAGCTAATGTTAGTTCATCTGCTGTTAAAAATTCATACAGGAATCTTGCTAGGGACTTTGAGTCTTCTGAAATCACTGAGATAGAGAAAAAAGAAAAATGGCTTGTCTGGAATTAAACGCTTCTGGATTTGTATATTTAAGACATGTGCTTTACAAAGCTGAGAGTGTTAGTGATTGTCTAACTGCTTCTGAGCTACAGCAATTTGTGACTGGTAGACCAAAGCTTGGCTGGCAAATTGGGACATCTTTCAGGACATTGTAAATGTTCATTTACTAGAAATCAAGCCTATTTCAGTTCTTCCTGTAGGTTGCCAGTATATGAGCCATCCCAAACCATTAGCTGCTTTTGAAAAGCTTTCCCCGCTTGCCTGAGGATAGTAGGGTTTTAAATGGCACCTGAAGTTTCTGACTTGCTGTTACTTGTTCCTAACACACTGTTACAAGTTAGAATTTGACCATTAGGTCCTTGTTCTGTTTTCGTCAGTTTGTATATACTGCTGGCAGTGCCAGAGCATCACAGCTTTGACCTACCTCCAGCTGAAGGTTAGGAAATGTCTGGTTATGTATAACCAGGCAGCACAAATACTGTCTTTTCATGTAGCAGCAGCTACACACTAACATACTTTAATATGGTATTGTTGATTTTGAGCATAGCTGTCTGGTCTTTGCATCAGTCAGCAGAATTGGAGATGTCAGGTCTAGTCTAAAGCAATTCAGCAACAAAGACTTGGTATTTAAAGGCAAAACTTCAGTGAGATTTAGAGATTGCATTTACTTTCATAGAACTATTATTACATGTAAGTGAAGTTAAAATTTGCACAAGGAGTTACGGTTCAGTGATAACCACTTAAATGTCAAAAGGATTTCGTGCACAGACAAGTTATATTTAACGCATATTTTATGATGCAATTAGTCCCTAAATATGGGAAAATAATCACCTGATAAACTTTATGTGCTGGCATCTTCTTGTACTTGGCACATTTTTGATTTAAAGCCTGGCTCACATTCCCATGAAAATTGGAGTTTCTTTTATTCCACTACTTTTCTTCATGGGAAGTTATCAGCTCTTTGAATCCTTTCTTGCTGAAAGTTCTTACATAAATTATGTTCTAAAACTTCTAAAATCTTGAACACACCCATAATTCATAATGAGCTATCCTTGTATGCAAAAAGTATTGCTGCTGTTATTCCAAGTCAGAATAAGGGTAACATCCTTGGAAGGTCGTTTTTTATTACACTGTTTTGTGTTTTGTGGCTGCATGTGATGAGAACTGTTCAAAAATGAGAAGTTGTCGCCAAACAGCACAAGTGCAGAGAACTGCAATCTCTTATGCATTTCTAGAGTCCCCAAGTGAAAAAGAAGTTCTGGATTCTGGGACATTGAAGGCTTATCTTCTTGTGAACGTGTCTTGAGGGCTTCCTGCACGGATCCCCCTGGCACTAGTGAGCAGCATGGCCAAAGTGCATCTGAGCTAAGGCCGACTGCTGCCCCTGGGCTGCTGCTCAGAAGAACCCAGGCACTCAGTACCCTTGGCATGGATGAAGTTACTGGAAAGGTGTTGTAGTTTGGCATTTTGGGTCTGATGAGTTTGGCTGGTTGGGCCCTGGGAGTGTGCCTCAGAGCAGCCAGTTTCTGTGCTTCATTGTGGGAGATCAGGGCATGACAGGCATCGACATGCTGTGCTTTGCAAAATATAATATTTGTGTTTTCTGAATGCTCCGAATGGTTTGAATACCTGAAGCTATAGCATTAATACCAGTTATGAAATAACTTGAAGGTTTTTTTCCTTTGGAGCTTTGAAAAATTTAACTTTGCACAGTTTTCTTGTCGTTGCGTAGTCTGGGGATCTCTGCAAACATGCAGCAGAATCAGTTTTACTCTGCTCGAAGGCCAGTGTTACTGTAGAGCACGTAAAGGCTCGGGGTGGTCACCTTGTTTAAGGGCTGAGAAAAGCCTATTTCAGTGTTGGTAGAAGAGGACATCTTGGAAGTGCTCTGACCTTGAAAACCTTCAGAGAAAAAAGGTTGCAAATACTAGTTAGCAATGTGCTCCAGGAAATGAAAACTACTGAAGGAATCACATTGTTTTCACTCAACCTGCATTCCCTGTGGAGTCATTAGTGAGTCTGTCTGAGCTGAAGAGAAACCTCCAGGATCTGACCCGCCAAATACTTAGTCATTGCAGTGTTTTTGAAGTATTTATCATGCCACATACTAATTTAAATAAATCTCTAAAGTTGTTTAAGGGATCCTGGGACAAAACCTTGTTTGTCTGGCTTTCTAGAGTAATCTGATCCTCCACAGAAGTAGTAGTGTCATTATTATGGAAGACTCTGCTTTTTGGTTTTGTTGTGCAGCACTGGTCACCTTCACTGGATAACAATTTTCCAAGAAATGATGGGCAGCTTGGTCACTTTTTAACAGGATTCCAGTGACAGTATAGCTCTCAAACTCTGTTCTAGATGGTGGTGGGTCATTCATCCTGATGTCTATCTGATCTAGGCATGAATTGGGCAACTGAGCTGGTTCATGCAGTGGGTTATAACTGATAATCTTTTAATTTTTTTGACAGCAAGTGGTTGAATTGCACTGAGAGCGACAGTGCACTGCCACTGTATTAATTACGGTTCTGCAGAAGCAGTAAAATTGGAGACTTTAACGACTTTTCTTTCCCCTTGAGTGATGTTGGTTGGTGGGAGCACACGCATCTCAGCTGTTCTCTGTGCAAGTGGAAAACATGAGCCATGAACCTGATCTGCACAAGCACAAAACTCACATTTGTAGAGTTTCAAAGCAGTGTCTGAAGTGGAGTTTCCATTTCTGACAGCCAGCCCGGCCCATCACCCTGTTCTGACGTGATGCACAACTTCTAATTCTCAGCTCCTCTCTTATCCTCTTGAAGCATAATCTTTGTTGCTCGTTGGGCTTTTTTAATCTGTGCTAATATTTTTGATGCATCTTTAGTCCTAAAATTGTTCTGCTCAGAAAGCTAACATATAGGTAATTAAGTAAAATGGTTTTCTTTACATATCTGTAAGTTCTGCTGCCAAAAGCCAGCGAATCCCTTTTTTTATCTTGGTGCGCAAATTGTTTCTAATGTGCAACACATTTTTAATTTAGCCCTCACATCCGCATTATTACTATTTAAATGCCACAGCCTATCTGTGGCACTGTTTGATGTATTCTGGATAGGAAGGGAGTTCTGCTCGAGCTGTATCAGATGTAACTCCATATGGCATTGTTGTGTGCAGCTGAGATGCTTGCCAGTTCCGATTTGGAACATGACATTCAATGCAAATATATCATGATACAACTGCATTGCAAGGATTTGAGCTGATTGCTGTGCTCTGCTGCTTGTAGGAATATGTGGTTACAGGGTTGAGGTTATGGAGTAGGCTTTTGCCTTCAATGCTTCATGAGATAGAGATGCTCTGTATACTCAACTGTAACTTCTTTTATTTCTTTGTCTTGTGAGCATGCAATGCACTAACCATTGTTTGAGTCAGCTAAGGGGGGATTTGTTTGCAAGGTACAGCCAAAAGAGAACATTTAATGATGTAATATTGTACACATCTCCTCTGAGGTGAAAAAAAGAAAAATAGGCTATGTTTCTGAGTTACCTGAGTCGCTGCTACCAGTCTTAGGTCCTAAAGATCCAAAGGCAGAGGTATTTCTGAAAGGGTGGGTAAGGAGATGATTTGCCTGTGTGTTTGGGGCTTTTGAATTTAAGGCTCTCTTTCAAAATATTGGCACCAGATGCTTCAGAGGGGACAGGTGGTTGGTGGGTTGTTATCTTCCTCTTCCTCCTCTTTGGTACCAGCTAGTGGGCCTCAGTGACGCAGGGGAGATCATGCTGTACTTTGAAAGGCTGGCCATGCCTACGGTGATGTGCAGTGCAGCGCCCTTTCCTGCCCCTTCCTCGAGGCAGGCTCTGGTCTGCTGTCTTTTCCCGTACGTTTGCAGTGATAGTGTGTGGGACCTTGTAAATACCATGTAGGATTTGCCTTTCCTGCATCTGTTGGCATGCCATCATCGGTGTTCTTTCATAGTGTTTTCCTGAGTTTGTTCCTCCTACATCCTGCATGTCAGCATCTTCATGGCTTCTTGGAAACACTGTCCTGTGCTTTCTATCTTCAGCATGCACAGTTCATCCTGGAATTAAGATCTGTATCAAAGATTATCTTAGGCTTTATGTAAGAAAAAGAAATGCCATCAATTTCATGTAATGTGCCATTAATTTTGACCCAGTGTTTATTTGGATGAGCTAGAAATGCAAATATGTCCAGAATTGCTCATAATGGGAAGGGAAAAACAATTGTAGTAGCATGTTATATATACAGCAGAGCTCCTCCTAAAAAAGGAGGGTAAAAATAAAGGGTCAGAAGTAAAACAAGCATTTAGCCTATTGTTTGCAGTGACAAGTAAAGTATATCAGTAATTTAGAAGTCACTGAGACAATTTCAGGATATTACTTCTGAAAATAATTACATTTTTGCCTGTTATATTAGAACTTCTTAGTATTATTTTGCAAGTGAAGAAAAATTCATGGTAAAAAGAAATAATTATCATGGCAACACACGGGCATAGCAAGAACAGATGCTGATTAGGTCATCTTGTTAGTGACTTAAAAACACCACTGCAGATGGGTATAGAACTGACAGCCTATGCTTTATAACACTGGTAAGTTGCACAAGCTGCTAGGGAACAAGAAGTGTGGACATGGAGAGATAAATCTGGGATCCTGGAAACTCTTAGAGCAGGCTGAAACACTGTTCTGTTGTCAGTTACAGTCCAGGATGCCTGCAATAAAATCCATTTTTCATAACTTGTTGGCAAGAGATTTTGAAAGAAATATCTGACATGTTTTCAAGCTGTGTGCAAATCAAAAGGAGTATTACTCTGAAATCCGCATGATCAAATGTTCAATTCATGTGATAAAATATTATAAATCCTTCTTAAGGGGATTCAACTAGTTAGCAGATGCTGCTTGACACAGTTAAAATTGCAGCAACAGAGGTGCAAACTTGGTGGCTTGTCTGCTGACAGCTGTGTAGCTAAGTTGGGAGTAAACCAATATTGGACATGACTTGTAATATGTTTAAGTTTCTAATAATTTACCACCTACAGGGTAGGAGATGGCTCAACTATTTTGTGTATGGAGCTATTTACAGAGATCCTGAGCTGGCATGCAAAACATCATGTGGGAGACTTTGTGTTAAAGTGTGGCAATAATACTGGATTTGAACGACTGGAAAAAGAAAGTTTTCCATATAAAGGAGGGTGATGGCACCAGAGGCTCCTTCAGCTCTGAGTCTTCAGTAATTCGCAGTGACAATTCTTCTCCCTCGTGGCCTCTTTGTCTAGTTTTGCTTATTCCAGCTGCCTGTTTGTTCAGGTGAAATGTAAAGAAGGAGGTTTAGCTTTTTTATCTACTGAAGGCCATGTGTATGGCTGCTGATGAATGTTGTGTCATGAAGGGTGGCAATTTTTCTTGCACTGTTTGGCGTTGTGTTAATCACTGCTAGTATTACTACTGCTGTTAATATTGCTTCTAGTCTGCGTTCTCGAATTTGAAGTCAAGACTGCAAAGAACATGTGATGACACTAAAGATTGTAAGTTTCAAGTAATTAGGAGAGTTTTTTTATCTTTTAGTTTTTAAGACTTCTGTTTCTTTTATTTTTAAACATAGGTCTTCCTGGCAGGAGCTTATAGGGTAGAAACTTAAAAAAAAAAAAAAGAAACAAACAAAAACCAGCTGAAAGCTGTCTGGACCAAAGCATTTTTTAAAAATACCACAAATGAAGCAATGCTGAATTGATCTTTGAACTTTCTCCCAAGTAACTACACTTGATTTGTCTGCATGGTGCTTTTTGTGTTTGAGTTACAGCTGTGTCACTTTAAAGGCAGGTGTTTGATGAATTACATGTTGCTTGCTTTGCTGGTCCTGTAAAGTGCTCATGAAAGTTACCAACAGGACCGATCTCCAATAGTTTGGGAGAAAGAAATGATTCACAGAGTGTAATCCATGATGATTCTGCCACTGTAATTTTCTGAACACTTGGTATTTCTGTTTCATTATTACTTGCAAAGATTAATATGACCTGATCCCATTTTATTTTACTTTTACATACAATTTTCTCATTTTTTCTATTGCCCCTTTCTGTCTTTATTTCATCTTTGCGTATGTGGGGAAAAAGCTTTACTTTACATTACATTAACTGTTCATTCATAAAACTCACCTTTGTGAAGATTTGTGTCTATGCAGTCATTCTGACTAAAATTTCCTGTGTGAAACAAGGAATTTTCATTTCAGTTAAAGAAGACATAATCTGTTTTGGTGTTTTCTATTTTTCCCATCACCATGGTATCTTAGCACTTGATAATTTTTGCAGGCTGAAAAAGAGCAAACCAAGTTTAATAAGTAAATAGACACATATCACACATTTACTTGATAATGCAGTAGAGTTTAAGAATCCCCACTTGGTAGACCTTTTGAGTAAAATGTGTATAAATTCATTAACCCCGAGCATGGAGCTGATGTAGGGGCAAGTAAGAGATACTCACCTACAGCATTACTCTCTGAAAAGTGTTTTCCTGGCAGAGGTGATGTCTGGCATGCTGCACACACAGTGAGCGGTGGAAATCCATGTAACTTTGAGCTGTGCTGGTACGCAGTAGCATTGTGAAAATAATTACATGGATAAGCCACCTGCAGGTATTCCCTGTTGAAAGTCCTCTCCCACATTTTCATCAAAGAGCAGCCTTAGGTTCAGTTAGAAGCAGGTATGCCATGAAGGTTGCTATTGTATGAGCAGAACCACTTGCATCGGGGTTTCCTGACACTGGTGCCCATCTCTCCCATGCCCTCCTCTCCAGGGAGAGACAGTGCCTATGAAGAGAGCAGGTATTATAAAATGATCACAAAATCTTTCTGATTTGTCAGAGTGTTTTGGGAAGTATGCATGCTGAATGCAAAAGACAAGGAGTTGAGTTTCTTGGTTAAAAAGAAAGTTGGCAGGTTGAAAAGGACATGCTTTAAACCCAAACCTTTATGTGAGAGATGGTTCATTCTTTTCCTTTTGCCTTTGTCTAAATCTGTGTGATTTGTCCTCTTCCTGCACTGCCTTCATTGGTCGTTCATAGAGACTTCTAGTATTTTTAGGTTTTACTTAAAAATCACAGAACCACAGAACAGTCTGAGTTGAAAGGGACCCAAAAGGATTGAAAAGCATCATCTAACGTGAATATTTGAAGTTGAATAAAACTTTTAACATCTAAATTAATTAGTAAACAATGCTTGGAAACATACAGGAGTACAGATACGTTGAATGGAAAAAATCATCACTGTTGTGTTCACTAGAATGTCAACCTCGGGGCTGTTGGCAGACTGCTTTAAGTAATTTATTCCTTTGTATTTCAAACCGATAATAATCCTTATTTCAGAACTTTCTTCAGTATTTGTAACCATCATCCTTTCCCAGATTCCCCAATCTCTTAAGTAACCTAGATTGTTATGTAAATAGGGATTCTATTCCACAGTGACAGATCTATTTCAGTGTGGATATGTTGGGACTATGTTTTTCTACCATAGAAAAAACATTTAGTTTTGACTGTCTTTATTATGGAAGGTAAATTTAGATGATACTCTGAACAGTACAGGCTGAAAAATTTTCTTTGCAACAAATTCTGGAAAGTGGGTCTTAGTTTTCTCTGGGGACATTTGCAAATTCGTGTGACATCTGTAATACCGTTTATGCAAGTCTCATCCCTAGAGCAAAGAGGATTTGTATTGTAGTTATGATTTGTTACGAGATTTAAAATATCAACAGTCTCAGTGAAACTGGATCAGATTGGATGGCTTACAGAGGAAGCTCACTTTGTGCATGATGATTTCCTTCCATGGTGAGTCTTCAACTATTCTGAGAAAAACTGGTGTTGGCAAGCGGAAAAATGGTGGCTTTTCCACTGGTAGTATCTAGGCCTTGGCACTACACTAGAAGGCAGAGGAAGGGAACCTGGGAAGCTGATACTCTGGAGCGTGAAAGTTAGAGAAGTAGGTGAGAGATTGCCTCTCTAGCATGTGCAATGCTGCTAGTCCTTCTTTTGTGTAGGAGTCCCACTAATTGGCAGATACCCAGACTGGGATGTGGGATGTTTGTAGTGTACTGCTGCAGACTTTGATGGGAAAATGAGAACTTCCTGAGGTGAAGTGGAACCTACAGACTGAAATGCAGTGTAAGGTTTTACAACATTAGGCAAGTCTGCTTAGGGGTTGCTGTAATACAGGCAGTAAAATAATAAACATAGCTGATCAAAATAGCTCATAGAAATTAGCAGAATGTAGCTTTAATTCAGTGGCTTTCCCCACTAACTCCAGTGTGGGTTAGCTGTGCCAGAGGAAGCTGCAGTGTTTATGTCTCTGATTTAATACAATGTTCAGGTACCATGAGGATGAACACACATAAAAGAATATAGAGATTAACAAGGGGCATTAAACTTTGTGGAGCAAAACAGAAGAGGATTGTCTAAGCATTGAGCATTTTTAAAAAACTGTACAAGCTTCATTCTGCATGACTTTTTTTATTGCTAGCCTCAAATAAAGGAATGGAGCTTATACTTTATCCTTTGGGCTGACGGAGCTGAAGTGCAGATAACCAAAAAATATTCTATTATCCTATCAAAAGAACTTGGACCTTGACTAAAAGAAAAGATAAGACCTTTCATGTGAGCCTTATCTGTAGATTTCTGTATCTGCTTCATCAGTTGGGATAGCTTCTGAATAAAGCGAGTGGAAAACATTTTTATTCATGTTAGGCAAGTAATGCATCTCTTGGCTCTTGAAGAAATGGTAATATGAAGGAAGTTAAATGTGAAGGATGAAGGAGGTTTTGTCAAGTTTGTTTCCCATCTACAGCCTGAGCCTCTCACTGAGTTTCTACTTGAGTTTCTCTAGAGTTTTTCTTTGAGTTTCTTCTTTGTTCTCAAGGAAAATACTCAAACTAAAATTTTAAGACTGAAGGTATGTTCAGCAAGGTAATGTAATTCTGAGAATTATTTTCTTCCAGTTGCAGTTGTTAAAAAAAGGTTCAGTCCCTTGTAAACTGCACTGGCTTCAAGAAGACCAGCTTCACTATTAGAGGTGGTAATGCAGGTGTTCAGCCAGGAGAGGTATTCAGACTTTCTTTGTTAAGGGGTTGTTAGGAGAGGCTAAACCAGGATAGAAGTTTTCCCGTGGAGCCAGTAAGTTAGAGGGTGCCTCTGCAGAACAACTCAGAGAAGAGGTGTGTATTTCTATACCAGTCTCATAGAGAAAGTAGGTGCCTAACACAGACAACCAAATTTAGATGTCTAAAAAAGGCTGTGTGAATACTATCCTAGAGTGTATGTTGCCATAGACACAAGGAAGACAATCTGCATCCCGTGAAGTATTTCTGCCTCATAATGATTTCATTGAATAGCTGTTGTAGTGTTTGGTCTTTGGTGAAAACAGGATTATCAGTCCAGTCAGGGCATTGGCATTAGTTTTGTGTTTCAGAATATGATTGGATTTTTTTGTAACAGAGCCAATGAAGAAATGTATGTATTAAAACCTCTTTCTATGAAGCCCTGTCTAATTTCACCCACCCTGAAACTCAAAAACTAGAATTGAGAGAGTACTCATGTAGGCTTCTAATGTGCCTTTTCATGAAGTATCATTTACACCACCTATGTTATCCTTTATTTTTACCGTAGCCACATTGCATTTCTTTTCCTGCACGGTGCCAGATGTTTGATGTTCAGTCTTTCTCTGCATATTTTTTATTTAATGGAAAAGGGAAAACTTCCCCCCTACCCTGTTCCTTTTGAAATAGGAATGCTAATAAATATCAATCCATTGCCAAGGGCCTAGTGTTAGGAGGAATTTATTCCTCTTCCAGTAAGGTTATATTGTGATTGTTCCTAACAAAGATACCTTACTTCTTTAGAAAAGCAGTTGTTACTGGCAACAGCCTGAGTATATTATGAAATAGACCACCAGTCTGCTTAATGTGCCATGTTAAGTGACTGCTGTGTGATATTTACAGCCACATCTCTTGTGCCATAGGAAAGCAGTTTTTAATTAGAAAATTTAGGGCCTGTTTGTTACCGCTGCGTTGACTTCGATAGAATTAACTTTGGCATCTTGTTTACATGGAGGGGTCAGTGAATTGCTGAACCTGCTGTCTGGTCAGATGGGAATCACAGCCCTCCCTCAGCAGCACAGGAGCCCTTGGTGTTTTCTGAACGCTGAGCAACCTTTCTAATGACGTTTTCAAGGCTCTAAATCTTTTCGTGTAAAATTATTGCAAGTGGTGTTTGCAGAATTAAATCAACATAAAATTTATCTATGGCTTAGCAAGGTCACTGACCAACCAGCTTGTACGTAGTGATTACTTGTACTTTCTACAGGCTTATTAAAAGATGAAATTTATATTTTGTCTTCATTAAATGATTTTGAATCTCAGAATTTAGGCTCTTCAAGCCAAGCTGGGAGGGCGTATCATAGCTGTATATATTGCATAACCCCCCAGAGTACAGGTTCTGTAGTTTATGCGGAAATCCTTGGCAAGTAGGATACAGTCTCTAACTGACGGTTGTGTTACAGTCAAAACACAACTCGCATCTTCATAGCAGACCTGACTAAATTTCTTGTCTGCAGGCTTTTTAGTTTCCGGTTAAGTAAGATGGTTTAGCTAGAGATGATACCAAAATTTTTTTGTAATGTACTGACTGGTCCCTTGTGGCCTCCTTCAAATATGCATTGCACTATTCCACTTGGTTGTGGGCAGACAACAGCTTTCCCTCTCCTGAAAGGATGTGTACCTTCCTCTTCACAGTGTACAGTAGTGAGCAGGTATGGGAGAAGAGGAAGCAGAGAAGCAGGTGACTGTGAATGCAGGTCCAAAATATTTATCTGTCTGATGTCTTTGAATTAGTGTTTAGAAGCGGGGTTATTAAATTGTTTCTCTGGTGCTGCTCCATACTGCTGAGTATTGACAAGAAAACATGAGTCTTTTTTTCTCACCAAATGAGACCAATGGTACATTACAGCTGGACTTGCTGGAGGCAGAAGGCACAACACTCTGCTTTTGTAATTTGATTTTGTACGAACTTCACAGTATATCAACATTGTGTATAGAGCAACCAGTTGCACGAGATAAACAAAGAAATGTTGCATTTCTGAAGTTTCACAAGCTGTATAATAAATTAAAATATACAACAAATGAGGTGCAAGTCTTACAGCTCGACTGTCACTTCAGTTTAATGGGAGCCTTTTTTGAACAACCTAAATTACCATGTGGCTGCTACCAAGCACCAGTAATTTCATGCCCAGCCCCCATGTGAAAACTCTTGTCATTGGTTGTGTTTTGCTTCTGACCACTAGAAACCGCAGCCATTATTGTGCTTGCTGTGGCTACATGTGCAGCAACCACAGAAAGTTGGTTTCAAACCACTGGTCAAAATTCTGTTTCTGCTGGTCATAGCTTTAACGTGATGTTTTGTTTGTGCCCTTGTGTTCGCCCTGGCTTTCAGAATACAGTGGGATAAAGTTATGTTTTTAAGAAAAGATTTTTTTCAATTTCAAACACTAGTAGGAATGGATGACTGACTGTCTCCTTAGCTCTGAGTTTGGACAGTGAGGCTAGAGCAACAGATATCATTAATAATTGCTGGGTTTGATATACTGTAGGACTCCAGTTACTGTAGCAGCCTGAAAATGTGAATAATTTGGCTTGTAGTTCATAGTCAGAACTGGGAAAATCTCCAAACGGAAATTTGCAATGGAAGATATTAACACAGTAAAAGTGACTAAAGCAAATTTCATTTGGACATATGAAGGGTTACCCTCTGTTAAGACATCTGTGTCTCACCCTGTCTGTATGTCCCTTGAAATCTTGCTTTACTCTAACAGTAGGACACTCTGTCATATGCACGTTGGGAGGGATTGGGAGTTTACCTCACTGTATCTTCTCTGCTACTATCTTCAGTCTCTCCTTTTCCCTATCAAATTCTGAAGAACCTGTCAGAAAACAGATACTCCTGAAAACCCACTATTACCAAAGAAAAGATTATACTGCAAGGTGGAACAGAGAAATGAGCATGAAGACACTTTATAGTATCTGTCTAGTTATGTTATGAGGCTGGGACCGAAGCCTTGCTCAGCATAGTGAAAAAACACCTTTGCAGGCTGAAGCAGGACTACAGTAATTTCTGCCTATTGCTGCCAGGACTGTGACTACCCTGAGAGGCTGCTCTCATAAATCTGCCCTCTCTAAAAACTGCTTTGTTGAGTATGGGTTGCCTTTGTGGGGGATCTGAATTAGTGCTGGAAAAGGCAACATCCACTACAAGAGAAAATGCTGAATTGGACTTCAGTAATTTTTTTGCCATTTTCCTAATCTCTTGAGGTCCAGAGAAAATATCTCTTCTCTACACTGTACCTCTGCTTTCTTAACCTTGAGCTGTGTTGTATAGTCTCTGATGGGACACATGCAGAGCTGCAGATGAGACTCCAAGTGTAATCTCCGTAGGTTAACAGATTTTTTCTTTCACCATTGGAAGATGATAATGCTAAAAAATCATCACTGTTGTTTAATACCCATGAGCTGTGGTTGTCTGGATCTTGAATGTAGAGTTTAGCTGTTAAGACCTGCTAGCTAATAAGGCAGTTAATAATGTTTTGTGTTATCCCATCATTATACTCTTACTCTGTACAATGGGAAGCTTGCTCCTCATCCACTCCTGGGATAGCCTGGCTGGGCTACTGTTATCTTCCTCTGGGACCTCCCAGCCTTGTTCGCTGTGCCTCATGTGTGGAGCAGATATGAAGTGGTTGCCTGTGGGTGTGGGATCATCCTGGAGCAAATCCTTGACTCACTTTGTTTCCAGCTGTGGGACTTTATCCTGCCTCTGGGACTGACGTGAATCAAACAGCAAACTTGACCAAAAAGGCTGAGCAAAACAGGTGCAATTTGACCACTGGAAGGCAAGTTAAAAAAATTTGAGGTGCATGTCCACATAAAAGATCATGGGATTTTTAAGAAAACAGTGGACCTTCAGGTAGGAAGATGGCTGGATAACTGGCAGGTTTTACTGTAAGTGGGCACTTAGTTTGGAAAAGAAGTTGCCTGACTGTGATGTTGTTTGGTGAGGGTTTGTTTCTGCTTTAGGAAGAGACATGCAAGATGGAGATATTGGCAGAGACATGCACACTAAATTTACTTATTGCTAAATGAACATAATCATTCTTTAAAAGCAAAAGGTCGTGCAGATACTACATCAGCCCCATACAGGATGGGGATGGTTGCCTCACAACCAAAGGCATAGACAAGGCAGAGATGTTTAATGCTTTCTTTGCCTCATCTGCAACACTGATGGTGGGCTGAGGGAGTCCCAGAGCCCTAAGCTGGAGGACCAGGACTGTGAGAGTATTCAACTCCCAGCTGACCCTGAAATTGTGAGGGATCTGCTGCTCCAGCTGGATCCCTATAAATCTGTGGGGCCTGATGGGGTTCATCTGTGAATACTTAAAAAGCTGGCCGATGTCATTGCAAAACCTCTCTCAATTATTTTTGAATGGTCTGGGGAACCTGAAGGAGTCTCAGTTCACTGGAAGCTAGCAAACATTGTCCTGATTTTCAAGAAGGGCAAGATGGAGAACCCTGGAAACTACAGGCCCGTCAGTCTCGCTTCAGTGCCTGGTAAGGTTATGAAGAAGATTATTCTGGGAAGTATTGAAAAACACCTGAAGGACAATGCTGTCACTGGTCACAGCCAGCATGGCCTCATGAGGGGAAAGTCCTGTTTGCCAAACCTGATTTTCTTTTCTGATGAGGTGACACATGTAGTTGATCAAGGGAAGCCAGTAGGGTGAGCAACTGGCTCACTGGTTGGGCACAGAGGGTTACAGTGAATGGGGTGACATCAGACTGGTGACCTGTCACTAGTGGGGTTCCACAGGACTCCAGCCTTGGCCCTGTGTTCTTCAGCATCTCCATAAAAAATTTTGATGGGGGCTTGAAGGGATGCTAAGTAAGTTTGCAGATGAGGGAGGAGCTGTTGACTCACTCAAAGGCAGGGAAACCCTGCAGAGAGACCTCAACAAATTAGAGGATTGGGTAATCACCAACTGAATGAAGTTGAAAAAAAGGGAAAGTGCTGGATTCTGCACGTGGACAGGGCAATCCCAGATGTACAGACGGACTGGGGAATGAGATATTGGAAAGCAGTGCTGCAGAAAGGGACCTGGGGGTCCTGGTCAGTGGCAAGCTGAACATGAGCCAGCAGTGCCTTGGCAGCCAGGAGGGCCAAGTGTGTCCTGTGGGGTAGCAGGTACAGCATCACCAGCCGGGCAAGGGAGGGGATTGTCCTGCTCTGCTCTGCACTGGGGCAGCCTCACCTCGAGTGCTGGGGGCAGGTCTGGGTGCCACAATATAAAAAAAGACATTAAACTATTACTGTCCAAACGAGGGCAACAAGGATGGTGAAAAATCTTGAGGGGAAGTCCTATGAGGAACACCTGAGGTCACTTGGTCTGTTCAGCCTGGGGGAAGAGGAGACTCAGGGGATCTAATTGTAGTCTACAACTTCCTCATGAGGGCAAGAGGAGGGGCAGACACTGATCCCTTCACTCTCGTCACTGGTGACGGGACTTGAGGGAATGGCCTGAAGTTGTGTCAGGGGAGGTTTAGGTTGGATATTAGAAAAAAGTTCTTCACCCAGAGGGTGTTTGGGCACTGCAACAGGCTCCCCAGGGAAGTGGTCACAGCACCGAGCCTGACAGAGTTCAGGAGCCTTTAGACAATGCTCTCAGGCACACGGTGTGATTCTTGGGGTCTCCTGTGCAGGGCCAGGAGTTAGACTTGATGATCCTGATGAGTCCCTTCCAACTCAGCTTATTCTGTGATTCTGTTCTGCTTTCTTTCTTTGTAGGTGATGTGACGGGGACTGTTTCACACAGACCCAAAACAAGACAAACCAGGCCCAAATGCTGATTGTCACACCCCGTTTTGCTCCACAACTGAAGAGCAAATGCCTTGTCCTCCTTTCCCCTAAGGGTGTTTTCTAATTTTTCCTGGTTTTTTCTCTCTTCCGTATCCTTTCCTTTCTAACTCTTCTCCAGATTTAAGAAAAATAGCCTCAATTTATTTTAATGGTCCATATTTCTGTCTGTGAATGTTGCATCTGTTTTTGTACAAACTGTTCTGGTTCAAAGGGGAACAGTTCTCAAAGAGGTTGCTCTTCACTTCTGGATGCTGATGTTTTGTCTGCTGAAAAATTGACTTTTCTGGTCACTGGTAAAATACATTTGGAAAGATATGGAGCATCTGTTCATAACTTGTCAAGCAGATGGAGCCAACTAAGTGAAAAAGCATTTTTATGCCCATAGCCCCTTTAAAGCATTGCCTTCCAGCTGCTTCTTTCTTTAGAAAGGTTATCTTGCAGATGACATACTGAGTTAACTGGAGTTTCTTTTGGTAAGTCCAAATGCCTGCAATCAGACAATGAATTAACTACAATACTGAGTCAGGATGGAATAATCTGAATAATTTTCTATAATGCCTAAGCAGACTTAATTGAACGAGTCAGATCACTGTATTTTGTGCAGAGGAAAACCGAGTTTTCCAGCTGAATGAAGTGCCTTGGATATGCCCCTGAAGTAGTGAGTGAACAGGATGATACAATTTAGACATTGAGAAAAATTTTGAAGACAGACCTCACAGAAGACATTCATGTAATAGGATAAGTACTTACAGGCAAAAGGCAGTGGTGCATGATTATTTGGCAACTGGCTGAAAGATGCAAGTAGGAATTTCTGTTGGGAATTTTCATAGTGGTTCAAATGTTGCAGCATATTTGTTCCTGATGATTTGTTTGAACACTTTGCCTGTGCTGATGAAATTAAGTCTGACCATAAAGGTAAAAGCCACAGATCTTACCGTGAGCTAATAGGGTTGTTTATGTAGAGGAGTAGTAAATTGGGTATTAAGAATATTGAAATATTTCTTCTCCTGAAGTCAGAGCTAGCCAACTGAAGTGAAAGGCCATACATTTTGCAAAATAATAAGTAACCCTCTACATAAAATGTAACTACCTGCAGTTAGCAGAGCCTGCAAAAGAAGACCAGGTTTCAGTGTGCAGGAAAACTTGCCTTCACTTACTTTGGTAAAGGGACTCCTTTAAGTGTGTTAGGCTGTTGCTGGTGACGATCCTGCAGCATTCAGAGCCCTGCCTGCTGACGCTGGGAGTGCATTGCACGGCCTGGAGTGGCAGTCAGTGCGGTCTGACAGCTACTTCGCCTTCAGTGACAGGTTCTCCTCTCTGCAGATATTTTTCCGGGTGTTCCTCTTCTGCAGCAGGGCAGCTATCTCTCAGCACTGCAAGCCTGGAGAAGGATCAGTTTTAAATAGACTATTTGGGCTGTTTGTTTGAGCATATCTTTGAAGACAGGCATCTTCAGGTGGTCTTTGTGGCTGGGTCAGTTTGGTGCTGATGCCCACTTGCCTGGTTTTGGGAGAGAACAGACCCAAAAGCAGTCTGTTTAAAAGCAGAGGTGCTGTTGAATGAAACCAGGAGAAACTTTTTTGTGATTTTGTATTCTTGTAGTAAACTGAATTTGCGTACGTGCAAAAGCAGAAGTCTCTTTGTCTTTCTTATTTTATCTACCACTGCTGCGTACAGCAAATGTTCTTTCTGCCTTGCTAGTGGTTGCACACTTCCTCCCTCACCCCCTGCCAGCAACCTCAGCTTTACACCCAAGCTGCAGAGTCTGGCTGTACGAAGGAGAGTTTTGTTTTTCATCTTCTAAAAATCCAACTCTCTTCTCTATTCACCCACCTTTGAACACAAATGCACTGCATATAAAATGATTGCAGACAGGCAACCAACTATTCTTCTGAGTCAGGAAAATAAGGAATTTTAAAGTCTTTTATGTAAAATTTGGGCTATGACTCAAATTTTCTTTCTCTACCATTCTTCTTTCCCTTCCTAAGTACTCAGCTTTGCCATCTGCACTCTCACTAGGGTCTGGGATTTGGCTATGTGTGAAGTAGGGTAAGACAGCTGAAAAACTGTTCTGGGAAAAATTGCTACTAAAGGTGTTCTACATTTGAATGAGAAGTGCTGCAAAGGAAGCACTTCCCTGCTTCCTTTAGTGACTTTATCGTGACTGCTGCTGCTGTTTTCCTGTGCTTTATGTTTACCTTCAGGTAGATTCTGCTAGTACTAGAGAAATATTTCCACTTCTAGCATTTACATTTATAAATCAAATGTCTTTCCTTTTCATAAGTTCAGAAACTCCTTAATAGTCACTGTTGATTAAACTGGGCTCAGCCTTTTAAACATTCTTTGTCCTGCCTTTTCAGCCTGGGTTTGAAGAAGAGTGTGTATGGGCTTTTTCTTCCCCATGAGGACGACGTGAGCCAAACCGTTCTGTAGCCGAATTCCATTCTCTCCTTTTTGGCAATTGCACAGAATGGCTTATGCTATGTGGAGTTTGGTGCAATTCCACTGGAATTTGCTAGAGTTGCACTGATTTATACCTGGTGTGAATCTCATCTTTCCAAAATATTACTGATGCAACAGAAATGCAGAGAGGAAAATTCCTCAGCTAAGAAGCAAAGTGATCTTTCTTTTGTTTTGCAGTAAGCTAATAGATTATTATCATCATCCCTGAATCTTTTTTATCACTAACTTCAGTTTTCATTATCAGCTGGAAGAAGTTGAATACTTTCAAGAGTATCAAAATAAGATCATTATTCAGTAGTCTCTGATAGAGTGGAATCACTGAAACCTTATTATGACTATTTTAGAAGCCACCAGAGCATCTATCTCAAACTGATAGGCTGCAAACCTAAACTTCCCAGTTACTGGAATAGATGTTAGTATTCCTCTGAACAACTTCCCTTTGTTGCTTCCAGTGGCAGCTTTTCAGCGAGGCTTCAAAGGGATGGTAGTTAAAAATACTCTCTTCTGATTGGAACATAAACGGGAAGAGGTTTGGGGTTTGTTTGGGGTTGTTTTGTTGGGTTTTTTTTTGGTGGTCATGTCACCCAGGTCTTGTTTTACATGATAGAAACATAAATTATATGTTGTTTTCAGAGTACTAATCTCCCCATTTTGAGATGGTGCATCTCTTTTCCCTGCAAACATCTAGGCATAGTCTTGGACTAGAAGGACACCATGCTTAATAAAGAAATCAGTTACCGAGTAACAAACTTTTCATTTCAGTCTTACAAGATGTGATTCACTTCCTCCTTCAGATCTTAGTTCTGTGTCATTAGGCAGCTGAAGTTTCACACCTAAAGGCTGTTTTTCTACAGCAGTTGAACTAATTCCTGTACGTGTTAGGCCTTGCAGTCAAAGAACTGCAACAGAGAATATACCATGTATAGTAGGTATTTGTTTGTAATTGTCCCCAAAATGAATATCATTCTAAGGGTGCATTTGCCTTTACAAGATCCCCCGCCTCATAAACAGCCTGGATTTTTCCATGTGCGATGGGGAGAAAAAGCAAAGTGAGGGACTGTGAAGGTAGTGGGGGAATCGTTGGAGAGACACATCTGTAAAAGAGCCGATATTGTTTATGGCAACAGCTTCAGGTCTTGAAGGTTAGTGGGATACCTTCCTCGGAGTTTGGCAACCAGCCTGTTGTACTAGGATGTGCTATGTAGTTCTAAAAGCAAGGATCCACTTTATTTTCATGCAACTGTTTTCTTATCAGCAGCTAAATAAATTAGATCTAGATGTGTGGCTTCTAGGATTCTGTGTGTTTTGAGTTAAATTTGCTGCTGCAGCCAGTGTAGTTCATTGTAAGTTCAGTATGTTACTGAATATTTATGAATGAATATTTTTTGTGTTTTACAATGACATTTAGCAATACATTATAGCTAGAGCCAAATAAAATAAAACCTCTTACAGAAAGAGCAGACTTGGGGGAATATATCTCATCAGATTCTTGCTTTTCCTTGACAGATAGTTTGGGGACCTGTTCTGGAGTTTTATAAATGACTTGTTTGTGAATCTGGCATAAAATCCTGGCCTTGCTGAAGTTAATGAGTGTTTTACTGCTGAGTCTAGCAGTGGTAACACTGGAATTCTTGCTTCTACCCTCCTGTTCTCTGTTCCTGATGTGTGGAAGGTGCAGGGATGCAGACAGGGAGAAGACAGGTCTTTTCCCTTCAGCTCAAGAAGTGACTGCATGGAAGGATTTTTGGAGCTGGGCTATCTGTAGGGAATAAACTTTTTTCCATACCCTCTGCTCCCTATTCTGTTTCCATAACTCTCCCTCCCACCTCCCATGCGCTCTATCTCTCTATCTCTGAGATTTTCTGTGGAAAGCAGGGAAGGAAAACCTAGGAGGAAAGATTGCTGGCTATTAGCTGAAGCAGGTTCTGCCTTAAATGTTTACATTTGCTGAAGGAAGGAAGGAAGACTGTTTAGATTTGCCTGCTCTTTAAGGGTCTGGACAATATTTGCATTTACTTTTCTGTATCAATACAGTAAAACCTGACACAGAGGTTTTAAACTTGATCCTCGTGCAGTGTTCTATCCTAGTGCTGACCAATCTGTTTTAGCTCTGTATAGTAAGATTGTTTTCTTTGCAACCAAGTTGATCTCTGGGACTTTCTCACCTACATTCCTTCTGATGTGCTTGGAAGCTCTTGTTTGGGGCTTGGACTACTTTTGATAATTTTTTTTTTTTCTGATGAAATCTCTAAAATCAAGCTTACTGACTTTCTTTGACCTCACAGGTTCTGTCCTGCCCTTCTCCATTGGTGCAATAAATTGTTTTAATTTGCTGGAAAATGTTTTTACTGAGATCTTTATATTTATAATGGCTCTTTTCAGGCTAAGGTAGAAATGAATAGCATATGGCTATTGTGAGACTAAAATATTAATTTTGGCAAATTTAGTCAATTCACTGTGGGTGTTCTTAGCCTTTAAAACAAAATTATCACATATTTGGCACAACTATCAAGTGCCTGGGTTTCGACTCTAAGCCTTAATCACCAAACGAAGAGAGCAATGTGTTATTAACATGTTAGGAAGAGACAGTAGCTATGACTGTGTGAGCTGAGGGTGGGTGTTCTACATGGCTGCTACATAGCAGGAAAGAGGAGAGATTACAAAGTTAGGGCAGCCTGCAGCAATTAATGTACTCAGAATGGGCTGGTCTCCATGGTGTGCTTGAATCGAGCATGCCAGAACAATGACTTTGGATTTTAAGCCTAAAAAAATTGCAGGTGGTGTTTGATATGGTCATGAATATTACAGTGAATCTTGGTCCATTGTTACCATGAGTCTCAAGGAAAAAGAGATTTATACATTGAAAAGCAGCAGAGGAGTTTCAGTTGGTTAATTAGAGACCCACTGATCATAAATACCTGCATAACACAGCATCTAATGGGCAATGCTGTGTGTGTGCCAGCAGCAGAGGCAGTATCACTTATTGCTTCATTGTGCAGAGTGCTGACTGCTCCTGCAGCATCCCCTCCTTGGGAAATGAGGAAAGTCAGTGTTACATAGGAGGGCATTTGACCTTTTTTTTTATCTGCATGGATACATTTGAGTCACCTTCATTCATTTCTGAGTACTTCACCCCTAGTCTGACTGCAGTCCAGAATGACATTTGCATTTCAGATGGCATATTGTGACCCAGTGGTGTTATTGATGATGAATCTCATTTTCATGAGCATTAACAAAGCACGGCTTCATAAAGTATGTCAGTGCCTCTGTGCTTCACTGGAGCATGATCTTCTGTAGCACCACCAGCTGATGGAAAATAGAGGGCTGGAGACAAGGCCATTTCCCTTTTGTTGTATGCAATATGGTCTTTAAGTTATGTCTGCTGTAAGGTACTACATGTCCTTATGAAGGGACTGATGACTCTATTGAAGGAGACCCCAAAACTGGGAGAGATCTCTGTGACACCATCACTGTTAGGGAGCTGACTGGTGCTGTCAATTATGGATTCATGAACTGCCTTTGGCATTAGTGTTTAAAAGCTGTGGAGCCAGCCTTGTAGGATTTGGACATGTTTTGCAGACAATAGGGAATTTGTGAGGGAGCACTAAATGGAAGCCTCCTCAAATATTAACATTTTTCATTCACATAAAGCCTGGTTTCAGGAAAATTTTAATACTTTCTAAGAATACTTGGGAAATTGTACAATATTCTTTAGTTCTACTTTTAACACAGTAAATGAGATGCATGTATTTGCATGTAGGTCTGTGTGGACAGACACTGGGTGGGAGTCAGATTCCTCTCTCCAAAGGGAGAGCAAGTTTCAGTTACCCTGCATGTAATTTCTGCTCCCTGCCTGGATTGCTGTTTGTGAGTAGTGTGACAGTATGACTGGCTCCTAGAGGAGAACATTGTTTTCTGTTGTCTCTCATATGCTAAGCAAATATAAACCAGAGGAGAGGAGAGGAAAAGGGATGGGGAAGGGAAGGGGGAAAGTCCATTTCTTAAACAAGATTTTGATCACAGATTGGTTTTTTCTGGAAACAAGTGTACCACTACCAGAACATATGTTACATTGTAACTTGAAGATATTTTGATAATGTGCAAAATGCCTTCCAAAACCTTTGAGTAAGGCATTCTGAGATTGAACCAGTTAACTACTACTAAATATTTCTCATTGGTTTTTGGCACAGTTTAAAGGAGCCCTGAGGTTTTCACTTTTTTTTTTTCAAGGCCTTGTTCAAGACTGGAAATACTGGAAAGTATCTGGGAAGTGACTTGAAGCAATGGTTTTGTATCGAGCTTCATTCAATTGTGTGAAAGTTGTGTAATGAGATTACTGGCAAAGCAAAATAATAAATTATGAATAGAACTTAAATGACAGTCGGTCTCATGTTCTGAAGTAGCTTCAGTCCAGGAGTTGGGACTGATCTGGGGTTGTGAGCTGGTGTTTTTAGTTGTAACAAGAGCATAAGCTTCCTGCAGGTGATTAAACTGTGGAATGTGGCAGCATCCTACTATACCAGAAATGGGTCTCTTGAACAAAGTGCTGTATAACAGGGGTTAGTATTTTGATATGTCCCCTGTTATAGTGTCTGATCGACTCAAACGGCATTTATTCTTCCAAGCTTAGTCCTTGGCTTCCAGGTTGTAAGTGAGGGCCATTGATTAGCATAGGAATGCAAGTGCATGTAACCTTGAACTTGATTCTGCCAAGTCCTGGGTTTGTAATCCCCAGACATCATCTTTCATCCGGAGTGCTGCATGTGTCTGGATCGCTGGGCCCCCCTGCCGCCCTCTGCACGTTGCAGTCTGTGTTCGGGATGTGTCCATACCCTGCTCCTTCAGCCAGTGCTAGAGGGCAGAGTTAAACACAGGGATTAACATGATGACTGGCATCTGGCTGTTTCTTTATAACTGTTCACAGTGGAAAATTCATTTTCTTTTTTAAGCTGCAGCATTTTATGAAAGAACATGGGGTGATTTTTTTTTTTTTTGGTCGAGTGATGATTTCACTAGGTTTCTATGTTAGCTCTATTCTTGCTTGAATATTTTTAAGGCTAACACAAAAACTTCCTCAAGTGTTGTTTGTGGAACAATTTGAAAATTTTAGAAACATGTCTTTGTGCATTTTGGTTCATGTGTATGCATGCAGACATTTGGTTTCTTTCAAAAACTGGAAGATTTGACTTTTTTTAGCACTACTTTTTTCCATTTTTAAAAGTAATCAGGATGCTCTTTCTACACCTGGTGTCATAGTGACCCTCCCTCTCACCATAACAGCTAGAATTGGAGCCCTCTTTAATTTGGAGCGTCTTCAATACTGCTCTAAGCTCCTGATTAATGTTACAGGAGGTTGGTTGAGAGTAAATTGAGATGCTCTCTCCCGCAGGATTTAAATGTGCTGTTTCCATTGCCACATCCTGCTGATATAGTGGTTAGGGATTAAATTGAAGATGTAATTTGATGTGGAGTCTAATTATAAGCCTAGGAGCCTTAAAAGCATATATTGCATTTATTATTCATTTAGTGTATTTTTGAGGTACTGTAGTTTTTATTTATGGTTTAATGCATATGTTGACTATAAGTATTATGAACTCCTTTTCCCCCACTCCTGTGATCAATAAAGCCTGGTTTGGATTTTTTTTTTTTTTTAACAGAAAATGCAACTTTGGAAACCATGAAAAATACTGCAGTTTCCTTTCGATGAGAGCGTATTCTGCGCTTGCAAAAAAACCAATATTGCCATCTAGTGGGAGTGAAGATTTTGACCTGTCACGCTCCTCCTTTTAGATGCCTGTTATCCAGCAGTTCTCTTGGAGGCATCACATATGTTTCTAAGGAAGGTGCAGGAGTTCTTCTCTTTCCCCAAACTGTGGAGAAAGCCTGGCTATTTTATTGCTGAAGTTACTCCTGCATGTATTGCTGGAAAATCAGAAATATTTTCCAGGTGTATAGATCCAAATGTGGTTCTTTCCAAGCTGCTCTCTAAAGTACACTGTCAAAGGAAGCACAAGGTAGTGTTTCTATGCTATGGTCTGTCTGGGTGACGGTACTTTGTCAGTGCCTCTGCAACATGCAAATGAATTTAAGCCTGTGAACGTTCCAATTTTCTAACACCCGTAAAGACTATCAGAAAAATATATCTTTTTCAAGCCTTTGTGCAAAACATACATTGGAAGTGTTCTAATATGTATGTGCAAAATCATATTGAAAATGTTCAGTGAAACAGAGCAGGAGGTAGGATTTGGCTGAAGCTTTGGGATAATGTGATTTCCGGAATGTTTTTTCTCCCTTTCCCCCCAACTTTGTTTCAGAACCACTAGAGGTTCATAGAAATGGAGACTGGATGACACCTGATTAAATTAATTTCAGCTTTTGTTGCCTTGTTACACTTTTTCTCTGAAACTGCAGCTGGCTAGAATCGGCTAAGTAGCAGGGGTTTTTTGTGGATTTAATCATAGCGTTTAATTAATCTCCCTGCTTTAGTCATCAGTCTGCAGCTTAGCAATGCAGGGTCCTAAGAACCTAAGCATTACTTCTAAATGCATTTTAGTGATGGTTTTAGTTAATTCTCATGCCCAATCTCTGTGCTTTTGAATCAAAGTGCTAAAAGAGAAATCACTAACACAGCTGTACCTCGTTCTGCTTGTAAAGCACAGAACATTAGCAGAGTGATAGTTATGACAGTGTCACTATTATGACTCTTTCTTCTCTTTCCATTTTCCCCCAGTCCTCCAGCAGTGAATTGAATTCAATCTCTTTACATATATCTTGTCAAGCAAATTGCTGTCTGCCTTTCAGAAAACCTATATGATCCATGGAAGAGGTCAATCCATGTTTTTTCATCATATTTGATACTCTTGACTCTAAATGATCTTTCTTAGCTTTAGGATATTAGTCTGTGTTTCATCAATTGCAACTGGTATTGCAAAGCTGCTTTTGTGTTCAGTACTGCATCACTGCTGATGCCCTGTCTTACTGTTTGTATTTGAGTGAGGGAGGTATTGCATAATTCAGGAAGGCCAGGGTGGTGGATGGAGAGAATTTGTAAGTTCTAAGTATTGAGTTGGCTTGGGAGCAATGTCTGGGATCCAACCTGCTCATGAGAAGCACTGTGTGATGACTGCTTCTTTTGTTTGGAACAGGACTTTGAAGTAATCAGAAGAGATTTATTATAGGTCCATGTTTGTTACAGTGATAGTACTGCTCACTTTTTACTTGTAGTGTGCAAAAGGTAAAACTAAGAGAAACTTTGGACTAGGACCTGGTATCCATAATCAGTGCAAGAGAGGAGTAATAAGGGGAAGGCTGGCATACAAGTGGAGAAGTAGACAGAGAAAGTAAATGACTGCCTCAGTATTGGATACTGGTGAAAACTGTGTGGCTTGATCTCTTTGGGTGGCATTCAGGGTTCAGGTGTCCCTCATTTTCCCTTTGTTTCTCTAGCCCTGCAGAATCAGGCTGTCCTGTAGCTGGGAATGAAACTCCTGGTTCGACAAAGCACTCCCCTACTCCACATAAAGTCACTCTTGCACCTTCAAAATCTCTGGTAAAACTCTATAATCTTAAGCCTTTCTCACAGGTTTTATGCCTTTTCATAATGACCCTAGACCCTTCATATGATTTCTTTGGGTAACTTTCCCAGTGTTTCCTGTCATTTTATTTCTTGTAGACTGTAACTTCTGCTGAACAAAGACTGTGAAGGCTGTATCTTGTTTACTATCAGTTGTCATCTAGGCTTGATTGATGATGATGTGCTTTAGTATGCGTGATCATGTTGGTTTATATTTCAGAAATAATACTACTGCTGGAAACAGATTTTTCTTCTCAGAGCAATGTTTCTGAAGTATTTGCATGGTTTTTAAACCATCTTCTCCTCATCTTTCTGTGTCTCTCCTAGTACAAATATTTAAATGCTAAAATAATCTATTTAATAGTAATTCTCTGCAACCAAGAGAAGAAAAGAACAAAGCTGATAAGGGGTGTGAAATAAATTAGCTAGCAGCCAATGGTCTTTGTTAAAGTAAATAATTTTTAAGAAGATGAAAGGTAATTAGAATTAATCAGCAAGTGTTGTTACATTATTATGACAGAGAACTGGCAGAAATACTCGCAATTTTCAGTTTTTACATAATTTGGAAAATAAGGATCAAAGTGTTTTGAATTTTTCAAAATTTCTTTTATTAATATTATCTGATTCCCCCTGCTTTTCTATATGAAAAATATTTTGTGTGAAGAGTACTATATGATTACATTTCCATAAGTATGTTTTTTATTCGCTTTGCCATATTTTTCTTTGTTAGCATATTTTAAAAAGCCTTTTTTTTTAATTAGAACTGCATGAAAGAGAAGAACGGGCTTGATAAAAGGAGGAGTGGTTCTTCAACCCCTATTTCAAATCCCTCTGCATTTCTAAGGAGCTCTTCCCCCCAAAAACTGGCAAACAATTATGGATATGTTGCAGCAATAATCATTTTATCTGTCCTCCTTGCTCTTCTTTCTCAAAGAGTACACAGGTATCCTGAAGTTACTACCTTGTTATTCTATAGCCTGGGAAAGAACATTATTTATAGAGAACAAAATTTAGCTCAGACCATCTGCCCAACTTTTCCTTTTAATTTTCCTGCAGGTTTTCCAATTCATCCTACACTCTATGCTTTTAGAGCTGCATTGCTAACGTTACTTGAGCTTGGTTGGCTTTTTTTTTTTAAAGAGAATTTGCATATGCAAATAAATATGCTTGAAGTTATTTTAAGGGATACGTAATATCCTTATTATTGCTATTCTCAATAAGCCTGAGAATAGCAGGGTACTAGGGTATTTTTCCTATTCATAACCTCTTTCCCAGGGTGAATGTTGTGTTGTCAAGAACTTAGTAACATCTGCAACTCAAATAGTCTCATTTCCTCTTATCTGCTACTAAAAATTGACATGAGGGACATTTTTTTCTGTTTGTTGGTAGTGTGGTTTTGTTTTACCCCAAAGTACCATTTTCTGATTCAAGGGGGAAATAGGATTGTGTTTCTACTTTAATTACCTTATTTTATGGCTTGAAAAACCAAGACCTTGATTTCTTGAGCATGTATTTTCCAGGTATATTAGCTATTCAAAGATTCTCCCTCCCTCCCTCTCTCTTTCTTTTTGAAATTTGTCTTCCCTGATTATTGCTTCATAGCTTATTACTATTCATATAGAGCTATCCTCTTGCTCCTTGTATGTCTGCAAGGACACACATTAGATAGTTAAGAAGGCAACTGAATGATCTGAATAATAATGTGAAATACAAGATCTAGAAATAAACCATATAAACAGGAAAAATTACTGCAGCTTTGGAATGGCTAATTATATTGCACTTCATGTATTTTATGGTACATCCTATTTGGTATCTAATTATAAGTACATTTCCTACGCAATCTTGTTAATTTCTCAGGACCTTGTTCTGTCACCCATGCTCTCACTGAATAGCTCCTTTAAGTGGTACCTATTGGCTATTGTCTGGTGCAGAAGGGAGCAGCAATCAGCTGGGCTGGAAATTGCCAGCTATGTTATGTATGAGCCAATCTGGCCTGGGTGATACTCACAGCCTTTACAAACATCTCTCACCTTGCTTGCTTTTGCTTGCTGGCACTGGAATGTTCGATTTCAGAAGGAAATGTGGGAGGCATTGAACTGCTCTGGCTTTCACTGTAATTTCTGTGCAAGTTCAGCAAGACATTGGTGCTTCTACTTGCTGCATGTGTCACGTTGCCCATATATTTTCTTTTGGCAAGGTCCGTCAGCTGAACACTTTAGGCTGTCACAGGGGCTACCTTCCACTTGTCACCTAAGTGGATTTTCACTGATGGACCTGAGAGATAAAAATCTAAATTAAAACATGTCCTAGTCTTTTGGGATCCTCTCTGTAAAGGAGCTAGAGAGCCATGCTGTGTGCCAAGGAATGACTCCAGCAGAACACCTGGGATGCAGAAATAGTACAACTGAGAACACTTCTCTTTTGTTACAGGACAGGAACTTTAAAGAATGGCTGAAATTTATCTCTTGGCAATAATTAGTAAACCATAGAGAAGTCTGTTCTTAGATTCCTGCATGGAGATGTAATTGTAGTACAACTACCAGGAAAATCTGCAATACTGGCTTTTGATTCAGACAGTTTTGTAGGCTGGAGGATAGGTGTTGAAACTGGGAGAAAAGAAAGAAAAAATATCTCAGGTCAGTGCTGAATTGTTTTGGAAAAAACAGGAAGCATGTTATGCAACTTTAAACCTAGTATTTACTGTGCATTTGTGTATTTCTGGTTTTGTGCTGTTCAGTAAAATATGATGCATTTGAAGTTTCCTTCCACATTTCTTCAAAGGTGTGTTGCCAAGTTAGCCTATTGCCCACAAAATTTTTGTTCCACTAAAACACAGGGAAAAGAAATTGGATAACAGGGAACATTCAGTATATTAAGGGTTTCGCTATGAGTAGATTCCACTATGACATTAAATTCTGGAATGGTAAAGATCTGTATACTATAGCTAGCATGAGATATATATAAATAATTGACTTCTGAAATAATAATAGTAATCCTGTTCCTCTTCCATTTCCTTTTAGTGAAAATTTATGAGCTCACACTTCTCTTTTATTTGTGAGCCGCTCACAAATTTTCTGAGATTGCCTGGAGATAATTAAATTTAAGCAACAAGATCTGTATACTATAGCTAGCATGATATTTCCCTCTTAGTGACTATTCCTTTTCACTTTGTAATTTACACAAACTTTCAATCTTTGCCTTGTTACTTAAATTGCACTATCTCCAAGCAAAAAATGGACTCCAACCTATGTATCCTGTAATCAGTTAAAATTTCTGCTTGAATCTCAGAAAATTCCCTCAGTGGGAAGTCAGGGAACATATTTTCCAAGATATGAGAATAATTATTCCTGAAATATGCAAATTGAAGACTGGATGCATCAAAGGAGAGAACTTCCAAAAGCCAGAGCTAGCAGGAACCTCAAGAACAAAGTGCTGGCATCAGGGAAGTTTTGGGGGAGTCAGCTTGACACTTAGCTCACTTCTCTTAAGTCTAAAACTTATACTGATCTAGACTCTTAAGGAGTCTGTGTTGGTCACAATCTATAGTGTTGTGAATGACATTCCTTTTGATAGGTGATTTGAAATGTCTTTGGCAAGCCAGGACTGTCTTTCTAAATATTGTGTGTGTGTGTGCATGTTTGTTGGTTTGCTTGTTATTTTGGACTTGGCTTCTGAAGTTTGTTACATTGCAAACCTGTCAGTAAGTATTGTGAAATGTAAGAAAAAACCTGCCTTTATGTAGTTAAATGGAATTCAGTTTAATTCAACTGCAAAATAAAGAGAGTGGTCTGTGTTCTATTTTGTGTTTTCAAAGTTGCAAAGTGGTTCTGGGGCTTTAAAGGGGGTCCTGAATTTTAAAAGTGCTATCAAATGTAACTAAGCTTATCTATTTTAAGGGCTTCACACTAGGTGAGTTAAAGGGGTTTTCATCCTGATCCCTTCTGTTATTTGCAGTTGAATTTAAGATGGTTGAACTACAATACTATCTGTGAACTGGATTTTCTCCTGATTTGGTTCTTAGGAAGTGGAATTTAAATCTTCCTTATAAATGTTTGATAAAAAGAAACTCTTGAAATGTATCTGGTATTCTCAGTGTGGAATTGCTGTCCATATAAAGGTAAAAAATGAACATGAGCAAAACTATTTCTAAAAGATTCTTTTTCAAGTACTTTCAAGATTACTTTCAAGTGTACCTAATAATTCTGCATAAATAATTACACACAGGTTTTAATTAAGCTTCTTCTTATTCTGGTGCATGTACTGTGGTATTTCATCTTGGATGGGCCACGGTTCAGAATCCCCACAGACACCACAGACTTCACAGATATCCATCAGTCTTCACAGTGCTGCCTAGAGCTGTTTTGGAGAAAATACTCCGAATTCTCCCTGTCTGACTTGGTTCTTCTGTGCTTCACAGAAAAAGCTGAAAATGCCTGCCAGCTGTTTTCCCTTCCATCCACTCCTACACATTGTGAAGGTTGTTTCTGGAAGTATTTCAACAAGTTTGTACATATGGGTTTCTATTAGATGGGATCAATAATTCCTATAATAACAGCTGAATCCTCTTATCATCTCAGGTGATTCTGGGAAATTGTTACATTATCAAAAAGTCTGATTCTGCAGTATTTGCAAAAATAATTTGCCTTGGTATTCTTGGTATGTTTGTATGGTATGTATTGTGAATAACATATCTACAGGTTCTTATTTCCAGAACGTATTTAATTGGAATATAATAAATTTTGTAAATATATCTAAGTTAAATGAAAATAATGCGGAAACTCACAGAAGTCGCAACTCCAAAGAATTACTCATTTCAGTGGTGTTTTCGAATATAAGGATTCAGAGCAAAAGCTGCATTTACCTAAACAGAATATGGTAAGATCCCATAGGTTGCAAACTTGCAAAGTAGCTTTTCAAAAGTTCCTGCCAGGGAATTTCAGCTGTGTGGTACAGGTATCCTTAGGCTGAGGAAACAAAGCTGTGACACTGGGTATTCCCTTCTGCCCTGCTGCCTCCCCCCATGCCCCTCCACTGCTTCCTGCAACCAGCACCACTCTGCAAACCCTGTGCACCGTGCAGCTGCTGCGGCTCCAGCATGGCAAATGTGATTACCTCAGTGGAGAACACCTTTTAGGGAGCAGTGGTATTGATTCTGGAATAATGGCCCTTTTATCTTTCACTTATTTTTCAGCTTTCAGCGATTGGCTTTTTCTTATTATTGCTCCCATGGACCTATTTCAAAACCAGCACAATATTTGTAGTTCAGCAGAAATAAATGGCAAGGAGCATCCTCTGTCTCTCTTCTATGAATAATGAAGCAGCAAGGGAAGGATTTGGTCGGTAACATCAGTAAATATATTGATGGGAAGGACAGGAAGGGATTAAACACTTGTGACTCTACGTAAACCATCTTAATTCTATGAAAGAAACTATTTTTTAAAGGTATTTGAAGGCTGATTTTTGAGTTCCTATTGGAAAAAAAATTGTAGGGGTTGTAAACTAAGTATTGTGTCAATTTGCAGGATGTAAATAACAGAAAAAAAAATCTTACAGACATATAGTAGACTTTTCATGGCTTTTCTACACCCCCCAGAGCTATGCTGAGAGAGCTGTTTCTGCCACTGGCCACAGAACTTCTTGGGCTCAGAAGCTCTGAGCACAAGAGCCCTGAAGCTCTGTGCTTTCAGGTACATGGTCCCTTCCTACTGACAACTAACTTTCTTAAAAACATTGCCCTAACTAAAAGAACTTCCCCCTGCTCACCAGCAAGCAGCTTTCTGCTTCATCTCACCAGTCCTGATTTGTATCCTTGCTCAACTGGTTGGAGGCCAAATACCCTTTAACTTTTTCATCGCAAAATGACTTTCTGACCTGAGTACTTTTTGCTCTCTTCTTATTCTCAGTAGCCATCCTTTCACTGGTATTCTTACTAGTGCTTTTAGGTTTAGTCAAGCTCTGCTGCATGGGCCCTGATAACCTTAAGGTTAACCATCACAAACATCACTGTCTTATCTTTCCTGTGAGATTTCCAGTAAAAGTGACAAGTAGAATGTTATGTGGATGAGTTGTGTGGAAGGGCATATGCTAAGTAGCATCTGAAATAGGACTGTCAGTGTTTCCCATGGGTACTCACCATCAGGGTAGTGAGAACCATGTTTTCTTAACAGTGGGTGTGTTTGATAGTTTGGAGTGGAACTCTGTCCCCCAACAAACATCTGTCAGCTGTAAACCTGAGCTGGACACACTGTGACAGAAACCTAGCAGAGCAAGGAACTTAAAATAAGACACCACTCCTCTGTGTAAAAGTACTAGATTGAATAGATTTTCCCTTTCAGCTGAAGAAAAGTACAGCACTGGCAATTAGAGGGATAGTGCTGTGGGGGGAGAGTGGAAAAGGAATGCTGTTCTTTACTAGTGCTAAGAGGAGAGATAAGGACTTAATGAATGCTGGCTATCAAGGTGGGGTTAGCCCTGCCTGATAGCCCGCCTGGCAATTTGCAAAATTCATGTTCTGTTTCTGATAGACTTGGAGAACAATCTGTGAACCAAGCTGGGGTAGGTGCTGCTGCAAAATTTCATGAGCTTTTGCCTGTATTCAACAGCAGCTGAAATAATTTGAATGTCGCTGACATTTTGTGGGGTTAAAGTTAGGTCAGAGTTTAACCTTATAAATGAAACACTGTTAATGCTTTCCCCACGTTAGATCATTACAACATATGTCTTTCATGGATGTATGAGATGAACTCGAACGAGGTGGATGGAAGCAGGAATGATTTCTCTTCTGATAAGAAGCAGCTCCGTCACCCTGAGAATGCCCAACTGGGACATTTTTTCCTTTTGGTGAAGTGCAAGGAATAGTACCTCATTATTATTTCTAACAGTGGCAGTTATTGCTTGGGAAAGGTGATAAATTATATATTTTTTTAAAATTTGACCTTCCTGTGCCATGTGGCTGGATCACAGTGGAGTGCTGGGAGCTCTGGAGATGCCACTGATATGTGGCAAAAATCTATTAGAGATTTAGAGAGGAATACAGCACAAAAGTAGGAAATATTCAGGGATTTTATTATCACAGGGTACTTCCATCTTTTATATAATTTTCTAAAGAATAACATCCTTCTGTGGAATTCTTTGTGCCGTAGCAATCCATCCTGTTTTTAATCACAGGGTTCTGAGGGATAATTAATAACGTAATTTTTATGTCCTCTAAGACATGAACTAGAAAAGCTTTCTAAACTTGGAGGTTGAAAGTTCTTCCGCAGAGTCAAATTTCTTAAGAAACTTCTGATTCTCATGTAATAGGGATGGCAATTTGAAAAAGGCAATAAATAATTTTTTAATCAAAAATGAGATGACTGCAGTTTCAACTTGTAAACAAAATGCAGAACAGTTAGAAAGTGCATGATAATTCTGAGCTGGTTACTTTCCACTGCAGCAGGTTTTATTTACACATTCATATTGGTATTTCTGTAAGTGAATTTAGTTTGATTAATCTGAGAAGTACTCGTTTAGTGTTAGTCCCATGCTGAAAATTATGTTTGATATCACAAGCACAAAAGCATCCTGTCATCCTTCTTGTCTTTTGAGAAGTTCCCCAAGTAAGTTAGTTGTTAATATAAAAATTACAGAGCATAGTAAAGAAGGGATTGAAGAAAAATAACTTAGTTCCATATATAAATAAAACCCAAACAAACAGAATATGTTGATTCCTGAGATGAATTAGCACTGTAGCAAGTAAAGATGAGATCATTCACTGATGGACACACTGCTGCTGGCAGACACAGGGTTATGATGTCTACTTCTTTTGTACTTTGGGGTTGGGTTTGGTGCTACATTTTAGCAGGGTTTACGTGGCTTCACGTGAGTTTTAGTTGAGCAGGAATCAGTGGGCATTGTTAAAGTAACCAGGCTTATAGGAGTTGAGCTGCAGTTTTAAAAGTGTTTGTCCTCCTCTAGGCAGATCTTCAGTGAAATGAAAATTGGGTTGAAAAATGTTATTGTTACATAATAAGCCAGAGAATGGTCTACTGGAACAGCAAAATTTAGAAATATTGCTGTGGCTGTAAAGCATCAAATGCATATTTATAAATATGTCAGTTGCTGTGGCAAAAAGCAAGTACAGACATTTGTGTTTGTCATGATGGATTTACCACATGAAATTTTGAGATAATGCAGAAAAGAGTACAGAGCATCAGATAGTATTAAAGAAGTGTTAGCCAGTTTTAATTAAGGGGCATTCTTGATCTACTCCAGCCTTGCTTGTGTGTCTGCTCAGGCTTTCAAGGAGATTGACCAGGCTCATTTTGTGGGGATTCTAATATTGAGGTTTTGTTCAAGTTACTTATGTTACTATTTCTTACTGGGGGTAGGGTGGGTTGGCCTCACAGGGCACTGATGAGGTGAGGAGTGAAGTCGTGTCCCCAAATGCCAGCCCTTACAGCTGCTGCCAGCAATCCAGCAATAGGGCTTGATGGAGCAGTGGGAGCTTCTTGCAGAGCTGGGGGCTGCTAACAAGGCTAATTGGCAGCATGGATGTCATTCTTGGTGGCTGGAGGACATCAACCACGAGCAGGCAGAGGCTTGGTGTGGAGTTGGTGGTGCGGGCAGGTAGATACACGAGCTAGGCTGAAGTCCGTAGAGACCAATGGGCAACACAATCTCTATACGAGATGGCAATGATCTTTGTTGGCCCAAGGAAGTTTTTGAAGAAGGAAGCCTTGTCTGTGAGATGTAGGTCCCTACCTGCCTCACTGAAGGGCAAGTTATCCCAAAGTCTGTGCCTATGGACAGGCTCTTGATGGGATTCATCAATGAAATCCTGTGCTTTGGTCCTTCGTGGTGTGAGACTACTCCTTGGTGTCCACTCCTCGGGCTGTGCCACCCTGCGCTCGCCGCCGGTGGCCGCGGTTCCCTGGCCAGCAGTGGCTGCAGGCGAGGCGCCGGCCGTGGTAGTGCTGAGCCGCTGCGGGGGTTGTGCTGGGCCGCTCGGGGTGACGCTGGTGGGCGAGCAGAGGTGCTGTGTGCGCTGCCGGCTCGGGGCAGGGCTGGCAGCGGGGCGGGCAGCGCTGGAGGTCGCGGNGAGCCCTCTCACCGTGGAACACGGTGGTGAGAAAGGAGAGCTGTCGGCCGACACCGTGCGGGGGAAGAGCGTTCGCAGACGACGTTAACTTCTTCTCCTGTGTGTTTCGTGTCCGAGGCTCTCTGCCCTGTGTCAGCCTGCTAAAAGCACCGCACAGGGCAGCGGTTGGGTATTGCTGGGCTGGTTTGTTCGTACAGAACCAAAATGTTTGGTTTTCCGCGGTGGCATGTGGAATTGAATGTGTATTAAACCAGTGATTTTGGAGTTTGCTAGTCCACCTGTTTTCTTCTTAAATCTGATTTCTGCTCAGATGTTCGTAATGGGAAGGATTAAACAAAATCGTGGGAGAAAATTAGGGATTTTAAAGTAAAACTCATTTTATTGAAGAAGTCAAGTAGGTAGTAATCCATTTATGCATTTTGTACTGTTCTGTGTTTGTAGATTAGAACTGTTCCTGTTATCTCTGTTTAATTTGCTTTGGGTGGGACAAAGTACATGAAACGAAAACTAGAAAAGCTTTCAGTTATTTTGTTTCTGGGAAGGGTAAGTCTTGGATGTGTTAGTCTCATGTTGACCTTCGACAGGGCCAACAGGTTTTTGGATGGGAGTTGTAGCTTAAGTTGTTCTGTTTAGGATAATAGCACAAATGTTTAATAAATTGTTTCCAAGTTGCTGTAGTAACACACTTAATTTTCTTTTCAAAAATAAATCTACTTTAAATTCTAACTTTTAAGTCAGATATTGAGTAATGTTATTGAAAAGTTACCAGTTTATAACTTTTCAGAAAGTGACTGTCATGCAAGTTTAAATGTAACGAGAAATGTTCTAAATAATTATTTTTCATAACAAGGGGCGATGGATAATAATTTGAATCCTCATTGTTACCAAGGTGATTTAGAATCACATGCTACTGATGATCAGGTTCTGATGAGCTACTTACAATTTTTTGAGTCATCTGTTGCTTTCTGTCCCACTTTGCCTTTCTGTAAGTTTGGTTGTTGGTGAAGAAAGGAAATTTAAATTGTAACTCTTTTTTTTTCATGGAAAACCAATATAATTACGAAAAATTTGACTTCCGCTTGTGGCAAACAACCCTGTATGTATGGAGAGTGTATTTGTTTCAAATGAGATAATTGTTGAGAATTTTTTAACAGATTTGCAAATAACCTTTAAATTGGATGAATTGCTGCCTTTTCCCTTAGCTTCCTACTTATTTATCTGTTTATTTATTTGAAATTTGGGAGGATAACTTTCTTCGTAATCCTCAGAATAGTCTCGTTGAGGTTGTTTAGGAAACAAGATATATACAGACATGTAAATTATGAAGAATTTCCCTTCTCTTTCAAGAGTAATGGATTTCATGGAATAGAATCATCATTAGAATGCAAGACAATTACCAAAGGCCACGAGTAACCTTCTCAGAAAAGGCACTGCCCTAAAAAGAAGCCAGAGAGCATGGAGGTAACACTCATGGCACCAATCCAAAAGGCTATGATTTTTGTGTCATGCTCATAAGCCTTAATCCAAAGAAGCCATATTTTTGTTAATGACCGCTTTTTCTGTGTAGGTTTTTGCTGGGCTTTTTTTTGTTTTGTTTTTGTTTTCAATTTTGCAGGGTTTAAAAAGCTAAGTAGTTGTAATTCTGCCAGTATTCCTGACTTTAACAATGCAGAAAGCCTTTCTACCAAGTTTAATGGCAGGGAAGGTCCACGCCTTTCCAGCTTGGACCTGAAAGTCCTTTCCTTCTTTTTTAATTGACTTAAAAAATGGCCTACTCCTGCAAAACCACTTTCTCACAATGGTGGGTGAATGGCTATACAGATTTGCTCCAGGAAAGAAGTACAGGCAGTCACATTTGGGGAAAAAAAGCCCAAAAAATGTTGGGTGGAAGCTTCGGAAACACCAGGTTGACTAAAAATGTACATTTCTCTGGCAAGCAAAGGGATGTGAGTGCCCCCATCACCTTGGGAGGGATTTTGAGTGAGAGGGCCCTCCAGGTTGTGCTTGCTGATGGAGGGGGTCGTGCTTCCAGCTCTGCTGGGTGTTTCTGAATGTCTTATTGTATAAATTAAGAAAATAGATGGGGAAAGCAGGTGGAAATCTCTCTGGGGGATTTTGTTTTTAACTTGCTATAATGGTTTAATAGTTAGCAGTTGGAGCTAAGCAGGTGTTTTAAGAGCTCTTATTTAACAATTATCACTCATTTCCGGGCTTCCTGTTTGTTCAGGCTGCTGGAGAACATCACAAAATCAGCCAACTGCTCTCAAAACTTGTTTTAACCCTTTGTCATCCAGTGAAGCTGGGAAAACCTCCTGTCAAAGAGCCACGTGGGTGAAGGATGAAGGACACCGCACAAAGCTGTTGTGCAAAGACTGACAAATGTAAACAAGGCTCTTGTAAATTTTGGAATGCATAGGAGCATTGCATCACTGTAAAAAGATAGTATTTCATCTCTGATTAGTATTTTGGGTCAATTAGGGAAGGAACTAAGGGAAGCTCATGGAGCTTGTTCAATTCGGTAGTTTTACTTGGGTCTTTTATATTCAGTTATTTTTTTCCCACTCCCTTAACATTTTCCATTACTTATTGGCCCAGGACATGACAGACACATGAGGATTTATGAAGAAGATGGCATTACTTAACCATCCTTCAAAAGCTCATGTAATGCTCCAAATATTCTTTGTTGTGAATCATTGTGATAAATTAGAATTTGGAAAAAATATTAGAAAGTTGTGAAAGATTTCCTTTTGTTTTTATCAATTGCTGTTCTGTTGATAATATGCAAGTGAGTTTTTTATCTACTCATAACTGTTGTTCCATAGATTTGTTGTTCCTAAGCTATGGGGAAAGTGTGATCTTATTCAAGATTTTAAAATTAAAACGCTGAGAGCACTCTGGAGTTTGGTATTTGAACACAGAACAAACTGGAAGTTTGTGAGGGTTTTTGGTTAGTCATGTAACAAGGCTTAATATCAAATGGCTCACATTAATATTTATTCATAAAATGAAATAAACGTCAGCAGTTATTTTCTGGGGCACATGTATAGTCTTCTTGCTGCATATGTCTGCTTTTTCAAGCAGGGAGTCTTTAAGAAGCTGTCTCAGCATGTTCAGAAATCCTGCCGTACTTCCTTGAGAGATAAAAATGGAACAAATGCTTTTTAGTTGGAGTGCCTCTGCAGGTTGTAGAGATGGGTAGGAAAGGACAGGCTCCTTACTAGTGATGGCCCTTGAGTGATGAGTTCTGGTGAGAGTAAGAAATCTGGGATGTGTGTGTCCATTCCTACATTTGCATGCTGCTAATGGTGTTCATGCTACATTCAGCTCTGTTCATACTGGTATAAATACGTACTTTTCCTAGTTTTCCTGACATTATACCTCAGTCCTCCCAGTGTAACCAGACTTAAATCAGGCCAGATGTAAGCTCTGCTCTGGCAGAAAGGCTCTTGCTGAGGAAACTGTTCCTGCCATCAGAAAAGAATTGTTCTGCATGGGAGGGTGGGGAGGAGTGTGCTCCGTGTGTGTGCCCATGCACCCCACAGATGGTGTGCAGGGTCTGTGAGGTTACAGGGAAGTGCTTTCCTTACGAACCCTCTCATGCATATGTCCATGCCCTGTGTTTCTTCTGTCATCTGCCCTGGTAGCAGGTATCATTCAGCTCAGGAAAGTCTGATTGCAAGTTTAAAAGTGTTGCTGAATATGATGTTACAAGCTTTCTTCAGCTGAAGTCACAGAGCATTTTAGTTTCACAGTTTTAACAGGCTTGAGCATGATGGTAAAAAAGCAGTACAAATGGGTAAAGCCAATTTACATTAAGCATGGAGGTACTAAAACAGATCTGCACTGTTAATATGCTATGAATTTGGTCCTCAAAAGAGAACAGGGAAAAAACCCAATATCTTGTGTTCTGGTTTGAGTACCTTTTGGTTTCCTGGTAAGAAGTGTATAATATTTTCTCCTGTTTCCTTTTAAGATAAAGTACGTATTCTACAGATTTTTTTCTCTCCCAGATTTCCTGTTTGTTTTCTCATACAGTGTCTAAAATCAAAATCATCAGTGGGAGTTAATAAATCCTTATACTGAAAACCTGAGGAAACAAAGCAACAGAGACTTGTGAATGATTTCCAGGGAAAGGAGCAAAAGTGTGTACTTGGAATGCCAAACCAGATTGTTATTCCTTGAAGTTCCCCAGAATAGGAGGTGGGTCTTTTATCCTGGAGCTGCTGTATGGGCTCAGAGTTCTCACAGGCACCCTTCAGAATTACTGCTGCAGAAATAACAATTCATTACTCTTGTTGAGAGCCTACATTGTCTTGCAATGTTTTGCTGGAGCCACTCTACAGAGCTGAAAGGATTGTTGGCAGCAGAGTTGGACTTGGTACTGCAAACATCTGATTCAGTTTATGACAAGGTCAATATTCCTGGCCCAGGTACTCAGTGCTGGTTTGCATTTATTTTTTTTCCAAAGGTGTGTTGAGGATTTAGAGGCATAATCCAGGAGATTTTGAGTGCTTGATTCCTCAAGTTATGTTTTGGAAATCTAGCCTCAGTTAATTTCAAGTGAAAGTTGTCCAAATGTAGATAAATCACTTGGTAGGTAGATGCTTATGGATGACAATATTTTTATTTTTCTTTATCCAAGCATGCTAGTAGTTGAAGGGTTGCATGAGTAGCACGTTAGGTACTGTCTTCTGATATGATGGTCTTAAATGAAGTTTTTGTCTTTTCCAGCTGGTGATCTATTGTGTGTCTTTTGCAGCTATTGTCATTTGGAACAGTCTTCCTGAAATATTCTGCCTCAGTGACTCTTCAGCTAGTCTCAAATGTCACATGAGGATCTGTGCTTTATGGTGAGAAGTGGTAGTAGGAGAGAAGGTTTTGTATAATGTGGAGCTTTTTTTATTCCTACTTTGCTTTTCTTTTTACTACAAACAACATAAATTTCTTTGAAAAATTTTTAGATTTTTAAGATGACTATTTTGTATAGCTGGTAATGACAATTTATTGTTGTGTACTATAGGTAAAAAAATCACAGTTCAGACACTTGTTTACTTTTAAAATAATGTTAAGAGGGTTTAGTCAGTCTGTGATAAAGGAACGTGTGAAATATTTGAAAAACTTGGTTGACTAGATATTAGGTTTTGTACCTCAATTATTATTTTCCTGATGAGGGAATTTTAATATCTTTTGCTAGGCGCCGTAAAAATAAGACCTTCTGTCTTCTTAGTTTGCAGATAGTTGTTTATTAAGTCTTATCAGAGAGATGTGCCCATAGCCGGGCATTAGACATAGCACAGAGCAGGGAATGCCAAGAATGGCCACTTTATCTTGATTGCACCCTCTTTTAAAGGCAAATTATCCAATTAAAACTTAAAACAAAAGATATTTTCTTTTTTCTACCATTGCTCAATAATTCACCTCATCACATTCACCAGAATTGCAGGTTTTTTCATCCAGTCATTCCAAACTACCTCTACTGCAGAATATGGAGTATTAGAAGAAGAAGAAGAAATCTAAAAGACAACTATTATCCTCCATTTTGAAGTTTTTTGCTTTTATCTATTTACTGTATTAACCAACCTAAAAAGTATAGATTTTTCACCCTGTGATAACCTTACATAATATCCCATCACCTAGTTCACACCAGTGTAAATTTTAATTCTTCCCAGAGAGTATATAGACTTCTCTATGGACAAAGGTCAGAAATGCTGATGTACAGGGGGGTTTTTATACTTAAAAACAGGCAGAGCAATATTCTCTGCAACTAGATAACTTGAGTTGATTTCTTTATAAAGAAATATTTTTTCCTTATAAAGTCTACCTCTACATTTGTTAAGTTAATGCTCAACCTGGGACTGTAACACAGAATTACTCAGTTTGTGTGGAAACAGCAGGAATTAATTCAGCAGTTGAATCTGCACTCAAATTCAGATTAATTAATATGTGATGTAAGACCCTATGAGATCACTCTATGCCCAAAGTAGTGCTCCTTCTCTTTCATATATTTTCACTCCCCATGATAGTCTTGGAAGGAATTTTCTTTCTCTTTGTTGTAGATAGCTTATAACAATATCAAAGGGAAAGCATGATTATAAAATTTGCAAGATTTCATTTCCCTTTTTCTTCCTAACACATGCTCTGAACAGAGAAGTTTCAAAACTTTTCATGTATGTGGCAACTAGAAGTGGGTGTGCGTGCGATTCTGAGAGATGGAACAGTAACAGATGTTCCCAAAAGCAATAGGTAATTCCATGGCAATTCATCAAGAAAGAACATGCAACCTAGGGAAAACCAGGCTTCTTGTAAAGGGAGCATTCTCAGCTCCAGGTGTATAAATCAAAGACTTGGTGTATACCAGGCTCTATTTTGGTAGGCCAGGAAATGTAACAAGTTTTCTGTGGAAAGAATCAAATAATGTTGTTCCTGTAAAAGTTTGCAGAGTGTTCTTTTCATGTAATAGGAGACTCCTCCACAGCCTTCTCCTGAGGGAACGCAAGCATTGCTTCATGTTATTTGTTTTATTCCATTTTCAAGTGCCTTAGTCTTAAGTGTCTTCAACAATAACATCAGAAAAATTCTGGGCATCTTCCTTGACTCTTCTGACTTGTAACATAGCCACACAAAATTCTTTGCTTATCTGAAGCTCAGAAATAAAGGAATGCAATGGGTACAGAGACTGCAGTGCCAGCTTTTTAGTCCTACATCTGCCAAATAAGGCTCAAGCAGATTTGCATCTTAATTCGTTCCTAATGTGTTTTTAGTAGGTACATCAAGACTGAACTCTTTTAAGAGAGGCTTGATGGGTGATGTAATGTTTTTATGTGCTTAGAGTCCAAAGTTTAGAACGGCTTCTATAATGGTACTAAGCTTATCAGGTAGATTGCATAGACATTATATGATGGCAAACAGCAAAAATGTGCCACAACTGAAGGTGCAAAGAAGAAGAACAAATCTCTCAGTTTCAGGAATTTTGTGTATTGGGAATGGTGCTTGGCTTGTGCATGGTGTTCCATATCCCTCTGTCCTTTGAAGTTGGAGGGGGTAGTATTTTTTTCCATCTGTGTTACTTATTTTCATTTGCTCATCCTCTGTTCTCCATGAATTTGCTCTTGTGTTGTGAGAATAACACAACTTGAAGTCCTTTCTACCGTGTGTGCAGGCTGCAGAGGTGGTCTCTGAACACTTCTGGGCACATTTTGGGTCCCAGATAGCACTGAGCTAGTAACACTGTTAAAGTTTGTGATTCAGTGTGCAAAGCTGCTTCTTGTAGGCAGAGAAGTTAAGGGTTGATTATTTTACCCTTAATGTTCAAACATTTCCAAGAAGGGAGCAAAACTGAAAATAACAGCAAAGTGGGATGTTACTGCTACGTGCACTTTTGAATGGTTTCCCCTTCTTTAGTCCTTATTCTCCCATAGAACAGCAGTGTTTTTTCACATTGGAAACAATTTCTGAAGATTATTCTATGTGGGAGCTTTATTTGTATTTATCTAACTTGGAGGAGTTAAAAAAAAATCATCGTGTTTGTGTACAGTGTTTTTAAAGTAGGAAATATAAGCTAAATCTGGATTAATTTCCATAAGCTAAAACTGGATTAATTTTTCAGATAGAGATTTGTGGACTTGAAGGGGGGTTATACAGTTTGTACAAACCACAGCTTCTATCTCTGCTCAGTATCTTGCTTTCTTCAAGCAGAAAGTAGGATCCTCACTTTTAACCTGCTCTACAGAATTTGTATTAGTGTTGTCAATTCATTTTTAGCTCTGAGGTATTTTATTGTCAGCATTTGTATGATGCATGCAACTGTGGAAGGAGTAAAAGAATTGATTAAGCCTTAGGTTTGGAATGCCACGCTCAAACACAGGTCTGCTGAGACCTTTCTTTTTTGAGTTTGATAAAACTAATAAAATTGTAAAGGAAAAGTATTGTGTGTTTGTTCCTGACAGATCTGAGCCTGGCAGCATTGGAACAATATTAAAGATTCTGTTGTTGAGCTTAAAATAGGACTTCATTCAGCTTTCCTGCTGAAGTTCCCCTTTTTTGAAACCAGCTCTGTATTCTTCTGATGCTACTTTCCCAAGATGGCTGTGTGTGGTTTGTAATAAACTTGAGGGATGAAAGTATCCCTGACTATCACTGCAAGGGCATCTTTATTTTTGTGTCATCTGTTTAGTGACACTTGATAAAGTCAGTGCACCACAAATAGTGGAATAAGACAGAAGAAAAGCATGGGCATGCTCATAACTGTAACTGTGGTACCAGGTATTTTCAACTCTGAGATTTATAACTAGATGGTTTTTCTGTTATGTGTGTCTGATTTCTCAAAGAGACCAAATGTCCTTTTCTGAAGTAAGCCAGTCTTTCATTCTGCTTTTATTGGCTGCATCTCTTTTTGTGGAGCATTTCTGTTGCAGTAGAAGTGGTCATGAGAGGGAGATGATTTAGGGGAGAGAAATAAAATACTGTGTCAGGACTTAATTTCATTCTGTCTCTCCCCAAATATGTTTCTAGTAAACATGGAGCCTTGAGGTCTGACAGATTTTTTTTTTTTTGAACCTTTGGATGACCAAGCCCAGACATTATTGGGATGCTTTTTGAACTTTGGATTGCTAGAGCCATCTGCGAAAGAGCCAGAGTCACTGACAGCAGTCTGATACAAACTGCAGTCAGTAGGAGGCTTGGTAGTTAGGTAGGTTTTGGACAGCTCATTATCTTTGGAATATCTTTGAAGTTAAGTTGTTTTATTACTGAAGATTGATTCAGTCATCACTTCCAGACTGCAGCCAAATAAGCCCACTGCTGTTGCTGTGTTCTCCAAAACCGTCTTTCTGTTCCAAATAGTATCTCAAAGCTCCCTGGAAGGACCCTGCTGTCTACAGAGTGAGAGCTTCAGTAGCTTTCAGTTTTCCCTTCCCCGATGGAGGTTTGGGGTCACCTTTGTGTGGAGGGCAACAGTGCCATAAGCTGCCAGTGTTCCAGTGAGTGATCCCTCACAACAGCTCTTAGGCTGCCTTTAAACTCGAGTCTTTACAGAAATTTTTGCAGTGTGAACTCAGTGGTTATCCTGATTCATGTATGAAGTGAGGGGAATTACAACGAGGATAAATGGAGTAAAGCATATGGTTTGGTTTGACGTGTGCTCTGCTTGCTTAGCCATAGGAGAAGGAAGCCATGCTTGTATTTATTTTGTGTTGCCATTTTTAATTACTCCATAAAAAAACCCACTATTATTGACATGGTGCAGAAATAACAGTGATTTAAAGCTCTCAGAAGGTGTGATATTCAGTAATTTTATAGAAAATAACAAATGCATAGTGGTAATTAAATTTTAATATATTTTATACTTAGCTGCTGAAATATTTCGGTATAAAAATACCTTTTCAAATAACTGCTCAAATTTCTATAAAAAGCTACCACAAAATAGGAATTCAAGAGTCAGAGTAGGAGGTATCTGAAGTAGTTGTTGCTCTAATATAAGTTAATTGGACTGTGAGTCCCAGAATGAGCTGCTGTTTCTTGAACTCTCAGAATTAACTGTAATTTCCAGCATGTAACTAATACAGAATCATGTTTTTAAAATGTGCCTTGGTTCCTGGTTATAAAATCAAAGCCACCCATTATGAAAATAATTCTGAATGAAATATTGATTCATCCGTTGTTGGTTAATTTTGTACCTGAAAAAAATCCTTGAGAACTGATGGTTCTATAGATAAAATGTCAGTTCTCAAAATGCCGCAAACTGAGTTTTTGTATATATTGTCTTTCGTTCCAGTATTGGTTTTTCTTGCCAAGTTGCCTGTTCGGGCTTGTGAGATCTGTGCAACGTGCCCTTGGAGTCAGAGCACTGGTGTGTCTCTCCGTTGTTTTTAATGTTACCATGTTTGCTGCTGCTTGTGGTTTTCTCTGCTTATTTTATAACAGAATTTGAGAGGAGGATGGAAACCTCATCCCATTTAAATGGTAACAAAATAAATTCAAGTAAACTAGTCTGGTCATAAGTTTACACTTTGCTGAGTCAGAGAGGTCCTGTTCCTTCCTTTGATACTGTTCAAGCAGTGAGAGCAAAGTGAAGTAAAGAGTTGCCTTGCATTGTGGTAAATCTATGGTAGCAGTCAGAAAAGCTGACATTGTCTACGTTAAATTCTACAGTTTGCTGAAGAGTGAAGGGCTCAGGGGGTGAGGAGCATCAGCAGAGTGCAGTTGTGCCAGGTTGTGCCTTCTGCTTGCTTGTAGAGTGTTTTGGGGTATACCTGTTGTAGAGGTGTCACTTGGATGCCTGTGGGATCCTGGCTGTCTCAGGGGTGACAGCTCTCCTCAGCGCCAGAGTTCAGTGTTCAGTTTTGTCCTGAAGTGGAAAAAACTGCCATTAAAATATGTCTAAAATAGCTGGTTATGTTTCAGGTTTTACTGTTATGAGTGTTCATGGTTTTCCAAAAAAACCCCCAGATTTTCTTTTGAAATTATCTAAGGTGAAAAAGACAACAGGTCATGGTTCAGATTTAACCAAATATTTATCAGGTTTAAAAAAAAAAAAAAAAAAAAAAAAAAAAATTAGGTTAACCAGTGGTCTTAAATTTTAACGGTAAAACAGGTTTTGCATTTTTTTCCCCAGCAGTTCCTCAGGTGTATGGAAAATGCTGCTAAAGTGCTTTAGTTCTGAACACAATTCTGAAGTTGCATAATCTCTCATTTTTATTTTTTTCTAAGGACAGTATAAGAAAAATGACCAGATTCCTGAGAATTAGTCACATCTTCGTGGCTGAATTCCAGGTACTATTTGAGCCAGATTCTGAGAATGCTAACATTGTCATCCTTTCATCATTACTGGATCCTGCTGCATCTCTAAATTCAATAGTTAGCAACTTTATTACCCTACATACACATATATATGTACATTGAATTTTTAAAGAGGAAACCTTTCTCCTTTATGGAGGAGCGGTTTGGAAATGGGATAAATTGAAGGCACTTTTAAAGTTGGCTGCTTTGCAGAGAACTAAATCTGGAACAACACAAAAGAGAAACTGTGTAGATTCCTGGGAAAAGTTAAAATGTAACATATTTGACTGAGCCCCAAGCAACAGATTGGACAGCATCAGAGAACCAGGAATGGAAACAGTCTAACTCTTACCTTGGAATATTAGAGAACATCTATTGGATTCCCAAAAAAAGCCTTACTTAAAGGGGGGTTCCAGACGGTAAACAAGGTCATATTTGTGCATTAATCATTTTAATCTCAATTACTAGCAAGGAAAATGGACTGCAGTAAAAAAACAGGGAAGGGGGGCAAAACAAAAACACTCAAAACCAAACAACCACTGCCCTCCTTTTCTTCCCCCACCTCCACCCCCCCAAACCCACACAAAAACTTCCTTCCCCAATACAAAGGTAACTTTCCTACCTCTCCTGTCCTTGAGGTCTCCAGAGTAAAGGGACTAGTGCTGTCACTGTGCTCAAGCAAATCTTTGGGGACTGTTTGTATACTTTTTTAGAAAAATTTAAGTATGTAGTTCCCCTTTCAGATCACCTGTTGAGTTTTTCTCGGATAAGAATGCTCTGAGAGTTTTGAAACAAGCCTGGATACAACTAAGTTTTGATTATAGGGTTGTCCAAGGCAGAGATTTCTGCAAGCTGTGTGGGATAACGCTTATGAAAATTGTAGGCCAGCCATGGAGGAATAAGGAACAAGAGTATCCAAAACTTAGACATATTCCTGAGGAAGCCTATCCTGCCTGCCTCCACCCTTCTTACAGCTGACAGATTTTTCATGACACTTCCCCCAGGTGTGAAATTATTCCTCCTTCTTCTGTAGGCTGCACATGGGAGGATTATGGGAGGTCGACATTTTAAAAACTGGTTGGAGTTGGCAAAAAAAAAGTATACTGAGGGCCAGATAGACCTGCTGCAAGACATTTCTCTGCCCTCTCTGTGTGGAATTGGAATTGCCTCACGCTGTAAACCCCAAATAGAAATTTTTTTGTAAATCAAGTGATAAGGTTCCATGCTTTGTGGGAAGAGATAGGTGCACCACAGCAGACGTATGTGCGGTTATGAAGCTCAGGTTATCAATATGGCAGCACGCTTAGAACCTCCAAACTCCAGTGTACATATTGGTAAAAACATTGGCCTAATTGCACGAATGTCATAAAGAGAGCCTGAACTTTTTAGAATTTGTATTCTAAATAAGACTAATATTAGAAGGTGAAATAGGCACATGGATGGTGAATAAAGTTTGTTGCCCAGGGCGACCCAGCAAGTCAATAGCAAAGCTCACAGTAGGATTTCTGAAAGCATTCACATATTGGAGAAAATTCTTTACAGGGAGAGACTCTGAGCTCACTGGTTTGCTTTAAATAAAAAGAACAATGGGAGGTTACTTAATTTGGGTATGTAAAGTACCACTTAAAAAATAGGGAGCTTTTAAATCTCAAAAAGGTAAAACAAGAACTGAGGGCTATCCAGACAGATTAAAATGGGCAGCATAGCCCATGTTTTCTTTCATGTTAAACTGATAAACTAATGAAACCAGTTAGCAAAGGATGTAGCAGATACTTCATCCTTAGACATTTCCAGAAAAGACTGAAAGCCTTTCTTGGAAGACAGGTGTTAGCCTTGCTCTACTTACTTGGTTCAATACAAGAGTAAGTGGGCAGCATGCTGTGCCTTCCATTAGCAGAACTGGATGCATTTGCAACTAAATTTTAAGAGCTAAATGAACAAGAATTATTCAGCTACCTTGAGCCAAGTTCCAGGAGTCCCTGCTATCTGGCTGTATGAAATCTAACCTGAGCTCTTGCAAAGAAACCACTCAAACCTGAGTAGTGAATGCTCTTGTATTCATAACTGAAAAAAAAAGAAAAAAAAAAAAAAAAATCTTCCCCTCCCCCCCCCCCCCAAAAGAGTTTGAAGGGTTTGAGTTATAATCTTTTTTTTTCAAAGAACAGAACCGTAAATGACTCTGCGCTTCCTGTTTCCTCATGGACTAAAAGCGGAACATCCAAATCCCTACAATACAAGAAAGACTAAGTCTCAGGGTTGGGGTTTTTTTTGTGGGGTTTTTTTGGTGTGTTTTTGTTTTGTTTTGTTTTGGTTTTTTTTTGGTTTTTGGGGTTTTTTTTAATTTTTTTTTTCTTAAAACCAGGAAATACTGGAAAATATTCTGGATGTCTGAAAGGGTGAGATTTTAAAAAGGTTTAACAGGCATCTTTCACGTAAAATTCATATCTGCCATGTGAGAGCTCCACGTGAAATTCTGTTTAAAGCACTGCAGTGAATGAAAATAAGTGCTAAAGAAAAATGCCACTTAATGCCACATGCACCGGAATGTGGTTTTTTTTAGGGAGTTTTGAAGATATATCTATTCCTGGTGTGCCACTTCTGGCTGGTGGACTGTGCCGTCTAACTTTTCAGGAACCATAATAATAGTAGTGGCTATTTTTGCCATTTCCTTTTCTGTAATCTCTGTATTCAAGATGTTGCATTCTTTCATGCAATATAGGTTGCCTGGCAGCATGTATAAAGGTATATAAAGCTACTCAATTTTATTTTACTTGTTTTTCTTTTTTGCATTTAAACATGGGGAGAATGGACTATATCAGTTTTCTGTTCAGCTGCTCTTTTAACAAAATGTTTTGTAGCTGGCATCCAAGGAGTCTTGGAGTTGCTCTGGGTTTGTTATGGCTAAAGCTGCAGAGGAAGTCCAAGTGAATCACAGATAATTGTAGTCCTCAGGATAGCCATTTTGTTAACAGAATTAGCTTCATTAATCTTTCTAATCTGATGATTAAACAGAGGATAAAATATCATCAGAGCAACACAAAAACTATGTTGGAAAAAACCACTCAACATTATTAAATAGTATGTAAAGATCTTATCATGGTACTTTCTAAACATGGGAAAAAGTAGAACCAAATAGAAAATGTCTTAGTGATGTTTTCTTACAGAAATGAATAGGTTAATTCCTCTGGCAATTTTTTTTAGAAAGGCGCATAAGATAGCATTGGGGGTTACATTTTCTTTCAAATTTTTGATGCATGTTTTACCAATTCTGGGTAGTTGTTCAAGAAACTTAAATATTTTGATGCTATTATTGAATTTACTTTTTTGGGGGAGGTTGCATGATCGAACATATCTAATGTGAATAATTTTGTGTACTTGAAACTGCCACATTTACTGGCAAAATGCTTATTTATTACAAGATGTTAGAAATTATCTTTTCCCTTAGAAAACAGGAATGATCTTTCTGTTTAGATATTGAACTTAGACTTGAGAGGTGCATTCAGTTCCCACGCTGTTACAGACATCCTTACTTAAACCTGCCCTACGGATCCTGCATGTGCTCACTATAGGAAAGGACGAACTTATCTGCACAGCAGCCAGTTTGTGTAATCCTGCTTGCACCTTTGGGTGCCACAGAGTGTGAGGGCAAAATGAAGGCTTTCATTCTAAGCTGAACAAGCATTTAGGAAGATTTACCAAAAAAAAGAGCAAAGATAGTTTTGCAAGAAGCTTGTATTTTATTTTCTTTAATTCTGTTTTCTGTTTTCAAATTTCTTTAGAACTTAACTTGATCTAAGTTTCTGAATCAATGCAATTCTTGGCAGGCTGTTAGTAGGAGAGATATTTCCAGAAAGGATGCTTTTGTTTAAATACTTGATGCCAATTCTGTATACCCATTGTGGTTTGTATATCATGCAGTGTTTGTTTATTGTAATGTCAGCCTTTGTTGTAAAGAAACTCAAGCTACAGATACGTATGTGAAAGGACACGGAGAATATTTGTGTAGAACATACTTTTTTCTTCCATCTTCATAACCCAGCAGAAGAACATTAATTTGTAATTTTCGAAGCTTGTGTATTCATGCTTTCATCTTTGTGTTTGGTGGAGGAATTTTTTTTAACTAGGAAACAAATATTTTCATTATATATTTGCAATCTCCTCTCCTTTCCAACCAAAATATAGATAATTCTATAAGGTAACTACTCCCTTTTTGCTTTTCAGTTTCTTTCCTTGAAAATAGAGGTGTATCTGTAGTGGACCTGAACCAAAAGTAGGAGACACATTTTTTTAAAATTGCATTTAAGTTACTAAAAATTATCAGTTACAAGGATAAATGAACAGAGGCATCTTATGTTAACAAATGACAAGCTTTCAACTCCCTGGATGAATAATAAAGCCTCTTAAATCAGTATGGTTTTGGTGTCTTAATTTAACAACTGTTTTAAACTTCTTTATTACTTTTTAAAAGCTTACCCCTTGTGTTTGGGATACAGCTGTGTCTTCTGACATAGCAAGACAGCTGAGATTGTAATGAGAAGCATTCTCAGATTTAAGAAGGAGGTTAAAAGAGGTTAATATTTCTAAAAGGGAACTGTTAGAATAATTTTTAGAGTAATTTTAGCTTAGCTTTGTTCTTGAAATATTATTTTACTTCCTTTTGTTTCCTTGTGACAACTTGATGCCACTTCTGAGCTGTATATATAATTTTTGTCTCTGCGTATACCTGTGATTGTCTTCTTCCCTACATCCTTTATTCTTCTCATTCACATGTGGCTTTTAATTGAAGATGTTTCAAACCCTGTACTATTTTATTTCTGCAGCTTTCTTTAGTTCTGCTCTCTTGAAGTAGCGCTCTTTGTTCCTTGCCTGGTGGTAGTCCACGGAGCTGCCCCTCTTTGGCACTGCCTCACAGCAGTTTGACCATCTGGCTAGGTCAAAGAGTCCAGCCCTGTGACCTTCTTCTTTGGCTTTGGGTGCCAAGGTGAGATTTGAAACAAAACCTCATGTCAGTCACTGTGTGTGGTGATGCAATGCTGACAAGTTGATTACCAGCCAAATTTCGTGAAAGGTACACTAAGGTAAACTGCAAAAGAGGTCAGGGATGTTGCCATGTTAAAATTCCAGTTTTGGACAGATAGAGGAGTGGCTTGGATACTGGGGAATTTTCAGGCAAGTCTTCATAGCTTCTAGAGGTGTTTCTTAAAACCAGATATATTCATTTTCTGGAAATTTGAGGGAAAGAACTTTAGTAATTCATAGGCCGTTACTGAGATCAAAGGGACCTCTGGGCACACCTCCTTAATTGCATAGTCTGTAGTTTCAGCCACTTTAGTTGAGGGTTGTGGGGTGAGGGAATCTCATTCATATCTAAATCAAATTGGCAAGAGAGAAGAGTAAAAATTTGCCTATCAGAGTTTTATTTCTCTCTGCTGATGCACTCTGGCTTGCAGCCAATGCTGGTGTTGCACATCAACAAGCTACTTAAAAGTTCCAGCAAGTGTCATTGAAGTACAGTTTGTCCATTTGCAGCATATTGACTCAAGCTGTTTACTTCCTAATGGAGGATTAATTTCTGTCATGAATGCAGATGGAGAGTACATTTAACGTGCTTGCCTTCCAGATAAGAAAGGCCTTTCGCCTCTCTTCCCAGGGAGCTGAAATGAACTCACACTCATAAACAGTAGTGGTTGTTTTGATGCTGGGGGGTTTTTAACTGGAACAAAACCTAGATGTGAGTTTTGTTGCTAGCTGAAACAAAGCCAGCACAGCTCTACTTACAACTGAGCCTGAGCTAGAGCTGAACTGAAGTGGATTCAATTCCCTGCTGCATTCTTGGCTCATTGAAGACTGGCTCATTGAAGACTGTAAGTCCAGTTGGACCTCTCTCAAAAGTTCCTGACAGGTATTGCACAGTAGTGTTTGAGAGACTGAAAATGTGAACCTCTTGTGGGAAGGGTCTGAGACTAATACTGAAGTGTCTGCCTAGTTTGGGCTGAGGTTTCGTGTAAGGTATATTTATTTTCCAGTATCTGGGAAGATCTTCTCTCTAAGGTAGATGAAAACTTTACTCAAACCAGGTGTCATCGATGTTCCTGACCTTTGTTTTGAAATAGTTGATTCATAGGCAAGTTCCAGAGCTGTCTTCTTTTTGTGGGTTTTGGGATTTTTTTTGGTTGTGGGGTATTTTTTTGGTTTTGGGGCTTTTTTGTTTTGGTTTGTTTGTTTGTTTTTTTTTTTTCTTACAGAGGACTAGAATAGGATTATCAGGTGAAACACTGAAGGGCAACTTAACATCATCTAGTATCACCATTTCCTAGGACTTATTTATATCCTGTCTTTGGAGATTATTTTACCTTGTTTAGGAAGGATTTTAATTTACACCTAATACACAAAAAATGAATATGTTACACCAAAGTCTTGGATCTTCCAGCTGATTTGAGGTCTAAAAATCAGCACAGTTATTTCCTTTTTTCTTCATACAGAAATGCTATGTGGATATTGCCTACTGTATACTACCTTGAGTTCTCAGAGTATACCTGGCAGGAGGATAGTGCAAGCAGTGTTCTGACAATAAAAGGAAGAAATGTACCTTTACAGGAAATAGGTAGTGTTGCTTTAGTATCTTAATCTGTAAGTCTTCAGGCAGAAATTCTTGCTTAAAGGACGTGAGGAAATGTGGAAATTACTTAAGGAATTAAGGAAACAAGTATGCGGTCCACCAAAACGGTTTTGTGTGGCCAGGAAAACTATCAGTCAATTCATGTACTTACTTTTATATGGACACATATTTCATGATGGTCATGCAAAGCATTGAAAAGTTGTCTACTCAGAGGAAATATTATTGTAATTTAGGAGAAATATCCAAATATCTGGTTAAAATAATTTAGGAAAAACTCCAAATATCATCTTGTTTAGGGAATTCCTGAGGCTGAACAAATGTGCCACCTATGAGTTTGGCTTCAGCATATGAGCAAGTGGTTGTCTGAAATTGTGCTGTGGTAAGATAATATGACAGCCTTTATCAGTTTTTGGCATGCAGTAATTGGCTAACCACTATGTGCTAGCAGCCCTGACTCCCTGTTCAGTGTTTTATTGCAGGGTGTATAGGTAACCTCCCTTCTGGTTGCAGTTCTGTAGCGTGACTTTAAAAAATGCCCGTAAGCCAAGACAACAAACATGTTTTAAATACTTTGTGACAGTTAATTATTGCCCTGTGGTTTGGAGAGTGCCACTGCACTAGTGCATTAAGAAATGCATTTTGAAAAGCGTTGTGATGAAATTACAGGTCAGATCTTACCGCACAATGCAATTCCCTTATTCTTCAATCAAATAACCATCTGTTTGGGAAAGTGCTTTTGCTCTGAAGAGTTTCTTTTCTTTCTTGAAATACATTTAGCAGATGTTTCAAGAGAATGGCTTTATGCAGGCTTTTGTTCAGTAGGTGGTTTTACCGTCTGTTCACTCAAAGAGTCTAGTTGGGTGTTGCTCAGCCAAACCCAGCTCTTACACATTGTACTTCACGCTGTCTCTGGGCTTGTGTAGGTTCTTTGTATTTTATCTTCGTTACCATTGGTAAAATAATGCCACCTCCATTTCTAGTGTAGATACAGTTTTAGTACAGTGAAAAAATACTACCTAACTTTGGCTTATTCCCCTGTCTTCCTAAGGCTTAATAATGGGACACATTTGCATCATCAGAATAACTGTACTGGGTTAAATGAACCAACAAATAGCACACGCTTGTGTCTGAAACACTCATGCTAGTGAGTTTCCATGGACCTGTTCACACGTGGAATGCCTGGAATGGTTAGTCTAGGCAGCCTTATCTCTTAAGGTCTTTGACTTATTTTTCTGCTCATGAAGAGATTTCTCTCTCATTGATTTATTTCCCTTTGTCATGAATTGTGATTGTAGGTGTTTAGAAACCCTAAACAGTTTGCCGTATAACTCTTAAATACTGTAGTGATAGGTAATACCTTGTACATACTCTGCACCCCTGAAACTTCCAAAGAAGTAAAGATAATCTCTTCCTTGCTTCAGATCGTGGAATCAGAAACTTGGTTTCATGCAGTGACCCTTCTGTGGTCGTGCTGCTCAATGCCTTTGCCGTCATTTGTACGGCTCTGCTGTCTGTTACATGTAAACAGAGCCAACTGTCCAGGTTCACTTTTCTGGATTCTACCAGAAAATGAGCCCTGCGCACCCTAGGCTCAGCACAGTGGTCTGCAAGAGTTGTTTGTCCTTCTGATATATAAAAACGAGTGTGCTACTTCTGACAGTGCAGACGTGCTCGTGCTCAAACACACGTGCACGTGTTGCTGCGCATTCAAAAATGCTCCTTCTTTGGTGTCTTGGAGGCCTTGGGCACAGCAGATCATGGAAGACCAAGGTCAAATCACATGTGATGCAGGACACCACAACTGAGTATCAGTATATGCTTTATTAAGTGATGGAAGGATTCTTGTTTTAGAATTGGTTTCATTCAGTGCTTATTTCAGCTGAATCTTGTTTCTCCCTGGCTGCTGCTGTTCTGTATTATGTCAGTGCATGTGTCTGGCACTGCAAAGTGTTTGATGTTTTCTGTAGGTCATGCAAGATATTTGATGGGGTTTTTTTTGTTGACTTTTGAGTATGAGTAAATAATTGATAGAATCCCCTGTGGCCACAATTTCTGAACCTCTATGTATATCATTGTGGTCAATTACAATGGGGCAAGCTGTGTTACGTTTCTGTCTAATTATAATAATCAAATACGTAACATTCATAATGAAAGGCAGATTTGTGAACAATGGAACAGTGCACTGACTCCAAATTTTCCTGCCTTCTTTGCCAGAAGAGCAAGAGGCTGGTGGGGTGAAAAACATCACAGAGGTAAATGGAGAGTCTAGGGAAGTTTTCTCAGTATGTTTTCTGTGTAATTTCTTTTGAAAGTCAAGTTTACTCATGTAATTAATGATGTAACATGTAAAATTCTTAATTTTCAGATATTATTAATAAATAATATTTGCTCAGCTATTTTGCTGGCCTTATGGAGCTTATTGCAAACCTGTTCATTTCAGTTCAGCTAGATAGGGATTCAGGTGTAAATGCTGGGGTATGTTTGTAAGTTTAATCATACCTCTAGCTGTTCCTTTGGTCAAGAGTTTACTTCTCTTCTAGTAATCATAGTGGGTTTGAAAGTTTTTAAATTACTTGGGCTGCAGTCATTTTGGCTATATTGAAAAATATCAATGTTAATGTTTTATTTTCTATTAAATAATTTAAAATAGGTGCTCTATTAGCTATTTAAATTGAAGCAGAAAAATCTTGTGGCTAAAGAACAAAAGATCAGCACAGAGTTTCCAGTCATTTTCTATTCGATTATAACTGTTCTGATTTTCATACGCATTTTCATGGAAATAATATTTACCAAAATTGGTAAATACCTCTAAAAACAACAGACAGAGGAACCACCCCCCCCATTAGCCTTTGCAGCTATCAGCACTTTTACGCACAACCTCTTCCCTTCTTCTTTCAGAGAAGTTGTGTTCAACAAGAAACTTTGTTTTGCTGCACTCGGGAAGGGTTAAAACATGCTGACTTCCTAGGTCTGATGTGAATCAAATAACCATCTGCAGTGACAGATCACGTGCTTGGAGGTTTAGGCTTTAAGCTACCCAAATATCAGATAATCCCAGAACGTCACAAGAAGAGGTGCAAAGCAGGTTTTATGGTTTAATTCTTTCTGTTTCTGTGGCTTATACAGTCCATTTAGGTTTATACTGTTGCCAAAATCCTCAACAGCTTTAGGTTTGAAGGGGTTTTGCTGTGTTTCATCTACTGTCTAGCTAAGGAAGATCAGACTAAAACGTATTCAACTTTTGTGCTGTTAGGAAGTTCAGTTATGAAAAATGCATTTGTCCACTCATTTTTTATTTCAGATCTGGATTTGTGTCAATGACTGTCCTTAAATTTCTCTTGAGACAAGTTGGCTTTTAAATGAGTACAGTGCACTAAATCTCAGGTGATGTCCTTGTGTTGGAACATAGGTGGCTGATGGACTTTGTTATGATCAAAGGAAAACCCTATGGCAATGGGGCACTGAGCCACTGCAGACAGCGGTTTGTCATTTGCTTACAACAGGTCTCAGTTTGTGCCACATAGCATGCAAAAATCTGTGCTGATGCTGTCAAGTGGAATGAAAAGAACACCCCCAAATGCTGATGGAATTATTCAGGCTGTACATAAAATCTTATTCATATTCAAATACGAAGAATCAGTGCAACACAAGTATTTCCATAGCATATTCTAATCTTTCTCATCCTTTTAAGATTAGAGAGAGTGTTTTGTTTCCTTAGAAAATCTTGGTCTAAGAGAATTCTGTCCAAGTTTCACACTTTTGGAGGGGGGAATTAATGTCTTACACCTGAGAGGAGGAAAATGGTGAACTTCCAGCCAAGCTTACGGCTCAGTTTTTCAGAACTTAGGAGTTAAAAACTTGCAAAAAGCAAATTTCAAGGAAAAGCTAGACCATTTTCACAATTTTCTGCATATTTTGAGTAAATTTTGCATTACTCCAGAGTTACCCAAGAATTGTGATCTGTTGAAAATGCTGCAGAGAAATATTTCAGCATACTTTGTTTGGTATTGTTTTTACTGATGAGTATTATCTGAATGAAAAAGAAAAGAAATTGCCTCCTAGATATGTGCTCATTAAAGCTGTCTAAAAAAGAGGAAAAAAAAAAAGAAGTTCTTGGTAGTGTTTGATACTGCTGGAAGACAGGATGTGTGTTGCTTGACAAAGTGAAGCCTAACTGAAGAATAGGAGGAATGGCCCAGTGAGTAGTCTGGGCCTCCAGAGACCAGAGCTCAGTTCTTGTTTAACCATAGACTTCTTGTATGACTTTCCAGAAAGTCATTTAGTCTCACTTGTGCCTTTGGGAGTATCCCATTTTGCAGAGGGGGAGCTGTCTCAGAAGGGTGTTGAAAATAAAATCCATTAATGACTGTGAAACTGTATAAATGCCTTCAATATGCTGAAGCTTGGCCTTGGTTTCAACATGGGTTTTTTCCTCTGAAAGTATGTCTGGTTTTATGGATGGTTGCCTTTTGTTCCCTGAAACAGGCTACTAATAGGTTTTATCCAGGCCTGGAGTTTTTGATGATCTGTGCTGCTTTCCAGCAATGATTGTAACTCATCTCAATATGCTGCCACATGTTGTTTGAACAATATAGAAGTTGTTTAAATTACCTTTTTAATTAATGTTACTTGCACATGCTAAAACTGTATTTCAACGAAAGTCACAGCAATAGCATGGGTCAGTAACAGGATAAAATGTTTTGGGGATCAAAGATTTTGCTCAGTGATAGTTATTCCATTTTTTGCTGCATGTGGAAAATGTGATGTACGTGTGCAAGGCACATATTTTGCAATGTGTCTTGCATACAGCAAAGCTGCTCGTGTATCAACTCCTCTGTCCCATCCTAGTTTGCATCTTGCCTTGTTCCCTGTTGTCCTTTTGAACAGTAACATCTTTTTAGATGTCTCCTCATAAGTTGTCTTTGCACGTATAAAAGCTAGGCTGCATTCAGAGAGAAGTATTTTTAGTCAAAGAGAAGGGTCGGAATCCGAATTGCCGTGATCAGACAATTTCCAGTGCATTCAAGGATGTCTGTTCTATTCAGCTGAATTTGGCCAGTCATTCTGTTTCTGCTTACATATGTCTAAGGACATTTCACATGCAATAACTTTCATGGCATTCAGTGAAAAATGCATGGGAACTTTAGATTTTGCTGTATGCATCTTTTGTTACTTATTTATAAAATGACATTGCAGAGTCTAAGCATAGTTTAATGCACAGATTGAAAAGAAAAAGGATGCATATTCGAGTAGTCTATTTTGGAGGTATTTATGCCATTATGTTTCTAGGCATTAAATTAGACATTTTTAATGAATAATTAAGATTGAATCAGTCTTTTTTTTCTCTGTTTGGCATGATACCTGAAAGACCTGAGATGAAAAGAAGGGTTCCTATCAGTCTAGGGGATTCTGGTTTTTTGGGGTGTTCATTTCATAGGTAGAGTCAGCTGAGCTGCTGGCTTCTGGCACAAGTACTAATTCCTATGACTGATAAGACTGTCAGTGCAAGTACTCACTGAAATGAAATGTGAGTGTTTTATAAATCTAAAAATAAGAATATGTCAGTTTTATTCTTATTGGTATTAGAACATATGAAGACTGAAACATGCTTTCTTTGTAGAAGAGACTTCCTTTTATAAATAGTTCATTTTTCTTAGAGCATCAGCAAAATTTCCAATTCAAAATCACTGAGCATCATTTCCAATAAAATGTAAATTGAAACAGTCCACTTGCTGGGTAATGGAAACTTGGTTTCAGGCCTCCAGTCTTTTTCCTGAGTTGCTTCCAATGCTGGTTGTAATTAAAGGTGCAGAACAGAGATTTTGTGATGCTGGTCAGTAACTCGTCCAGATGCCTGATTCTTCTGCGGGGATGGTGTTGGGGGTTTATGTGTGTGTGTGCACGCTGGGATTTGAACTGCATAAAGTATTTTGCTGAAAGCTTAACCAAACAGTGTATAGTGCTGATACAAACAGAGCATTAGACATGTCTGTCTTTAATACAGCCATCTGTTGAGTGCTATAGCAGTTTTTGAAAAGCCTCCCTCAGCATAGACATCAAAGTCTATTCATGCACCTGTGCCTCTGATCTTCTAATATTTTTCTTATTTAAAAATGGCAAAGGGAGAGGAGCAGCATTTGAAGATCAGCGGCTTTAGTTAAAACAAAACACAAAAAGCCAAAAACCCCCAAAAAACTCCCCCACAAAACTCATGCTGCCAATTCAGAAATTGTTAAAAATGTCTTTTTTGAATATTCAACACTATTATTTATAAAAAAAAGAGACAACCATGCTTTCATTTTCCTCTCCCTTGAGTAACCCCTGGCCTTGCTAACACTGTTTCCTGCCTGGTCTATTTATGATACAGCTGCTGAGATAATTTTCTTGATCCATTGGTCCGATGACATCAGCCGGACCTGTGAACTCCTCTCCCAGCACTGTCTTGAAGGACAGAGAAGCATTTCTGTGAGGAGGTGGTCAGTGGAAGGAGGAGCTTGCATCATCCTGATGCATTCAGCAACCGTGTCCCAAAAGAGGGGAAAAAGCCTCTCCTGTAAACTCCTCTTGGGTGTTGAGAGAAACCTGGAGACAAAACAGGTGGCCCCATAGGGCTGCCCACTGAACGTAGGCTGGCAAAGCCTGGCACAACCCGGGTGTTCTGGTGTCCCCTTCCTCATTTACTTGCTAATTTGCGAAGACCTACAGGTTGGTCTCTCAAGTTAGCAGGGTGAATTGGTGATCTCCTGGTTCTCACCTCCTGCTGGCCTAGTGCTGTACCCTGATGTCCCTTGTGACAGGAGAGGGTCAGCTTGGTGTCATTTGCTAGCACAGGGGAGGCAAGGCCACTTTCCCTTGCTGTGGCACACGGGAGGCAAGGCCGCCTTCCCCTGCTGTGGCAGAGCAGGAGGTGTGGAGGGAGAGGAGGCTGCGATGAGGAGGGAGGGGAGAGCTCCTGTTCCCAGCCACAACCTCTGTGACTGATTGCCTCAGAGTAGAAGAAGCATTGGGCAAGGTCTGGGGTTTTTGCTATGAGAGAAGAGCACACATCCCTGCCTGGGTCCAGCCCTGGCCTGCCCCCCTCCCCAGCGATGGGTCTGATGGACAGGCTGGGGCTGCCCTGGTGCCTCCTTGACCACCCGCTCCCATCTGGAGTGGTGGGACACAGGACAGGTCCTGGCAGACAAGGCCTCTTGCAATTTTATCTGTGTCATTTTCCTACTAAAATAAGTTGTAAATACAGTATTAATGTACACAGCATCACATCACTCAGTTTCTGAAATCATATGACAACTGCTATGTGACAGTAGAAGCTACCGATTACACAATGTTTTAGTTACAATTTAATTTTTGAGAGGTGTGTTGCAGCAAAAATTGTTTTTAATTTGTTGTGTACCGTTAAGATACTCAAAATCCAGCAATATTTAGATTTACTGATGAAACTTGTGATAAAATACAGGAAGATCTGTAATAAGCTCTTCATTGTGGTGCCTAAACTTACTGGAGCTTATTCCCATAGCCTGTGAAATCTTCGAAGTACAGCAGCTTGATACTGAGCACCTGTATTTCATGCTGAGTGAAAGCGATTTCCACATGGGCAAAGACTCCTTAAAATCTACCAGAATGGTGCAGAAATAAACAAATTTTGTGTTTCAGAAAAGGAGGATAAAGCATGCATTTCTTTCTCCCAGTGGGGATACAAAAGGGGTATTATAAACACGTGTTAACCGGCTGTATGAGCTGTGTGTGTTCATTTCCCCCGTTCTGTGACCAGAGCTGATCTGTCTTGCTGTCACAGTGTTGTTTTCCACATTTGCATATCCAGGCTCAGTATAAATTACAGTAAAAAAAGTTACTCAATTGTAGCACTTTTTAACATTCTTGAAAATAGTGGTGCAAACTTATGTCAGAACAGTACATTACATATTTGATACGTAAAATTCACTGAGTTCAAACTTTCCAAGCATGCACACTTCTTTTTTATTCCAGTGAAGGTGCAGGGTCCTCAACATCTCTTTGCAAAAGGAGGCTCTGTTGGTAGTGAATGTGTCCTGCCTACACCTTGACTTTGTGAGGTTTGGAAACTTCTTGTTTCCTGCATGTGCAGTCACTTGCTCTGGGAGCCATTCTAAGTTTGCTTTTTTTTTTTTTCTTTTTCTCTTCTTGATTACAGATTGACTTGGAGCCAGAAGGGAGAGTGTATGTCATCATAGACCTTTCAGGATCGTCAGGTGAAGGTAGGGACTTTAAATGTTTTATCTTACTCTTCCATGAATGGAATCTCCAAGGGTCCCTGCAATGAAAGTATTAGAAGAGGTGTGTGCTGATGTCCTCTTAAATCTCAAGAGTTGAAATGAACACATTTTGATCTCTGCCTTTGAGTCAATAAGCAGTTGGACTTCATCTTACCCTATTAATCACTAATGGTAACAATACCAGCTAAAAGGACAGTAACGGAATGACCATATTTTAGTAGTACTAATTTCTGGAGGAAACTTCCAAATTCTTTAATTTTTGAAAGAATGCTAACCATTATGTAGGTAGGAAGGATAAGATGTCAAAGATGAGGGACAGGAGTTTATTTGCATTTTAAATTATTCTAATAGTTGGTATTTTTCCACTAAATACTTTCTTTTTCAAGTAAAGTAATGACCAAAACATTGTAATTACATGAGGTGTTTTCATTTTTATGACACACCAGTTACATGCTGGAAAAAGCCCCAAAAATGGAAGAGAAATATTTATTACATTCTTAAAAAAAGTTCTAAAAATAATTTTCTGCTGCTTACTTTGAACAGAGTCAAGTGATATATGGTAGGAATAACATAATTTATGAAGAAGCAAATCTGTGTGTCTTAGTCATGCACTTGGTGACAGCCTGATCTGCCAAAATGGCCTACATGATTGATTACCTTAAATTATGTCCAGCAATCAGCTTTGATCAGCTTCCCCCAGAAGCTCATAGAGTTCAGTTAAATGAGGTTATCGTCAGTTCACAGTACATAAAGAAGATTCACATGAACCCTGACAGGAGCTGAAACTGAAAATGCTGTGAAATGAAATTATTTTGCCTGGCACAGAGGAGAAACAGCGGAAGAGCATGTTTATCTTTCTGTTCTTTGTAATGAATTGCTGCACTCTGACCAGCTACTAGCAATAGCTTGCAAAAGCACATATTGCTATAAATCCTGAATTTTAAAAAGAAAGAAAACTATTATTTAAACTTTATCTTCTAGCCTCTTTTTGTACCCACGTAAGATATGCTCTACCGTTTTTTCTTCCTGCATATTGAAGAAAATATCAATCAAATAGTAGTTTCCACGTATCTTTCTGACTGGCATGACAGTGATCAACTGAAATATGGTTAAAGGCACTGGTGTGATTCTGTCACAGGGCAGGTAGATGTTCTTCCAACCTTCCACTGATAGCTAATTGATACCCAGGTGAGCCTACTGTTACTATTTCATCCCAAGATGCATTCAAGTGTGTCAGACTGTCAAAGGGCAGGAAGAATGGTGTTATGTGCTTCTTCAAAAGTTGTTTAAAACTCTCTAACCTTTTACACAGGAAAGTAAAAAATGGCTATCCTAATGTGTGCTTTATTACGTGGTGCATTACCCTGTGACACTCAAAAGGTGCTTGGAAAGAAATTTGTGTTGCTACAGTAGCATTGGAGGGGAAGGCAAATGGAAACAGGCCAGTGAGGGAAAACAGCTTATGAAATGCTTATGGGAAGCCCTCAGGAAGACCAAGAGGCTTTAGTTGAAGTGAATTTGGTAGAAATTTAGAGAAGTTGGTGCACTTACAAAATGCAATAGAACTTGTACACTTTTAGAGCTTTCCCATGCAATTAAATAACTGGAAAAGTGTTGTGTAGAAGTATTGCAAAATTCTCTAGGAGGCCTATGGTTTTACTCACAAAGGAAAGTGGACCAGGTTTGTACAACCATTTTTATACTGTTTTGTTAGCGGTACTATGAAATCCTATTATTGGACTGTTTTATTAGGGCTGTGGCCTAAATAATTTTGGGTGTTTAGCTATGTTAATGAAGCACCTAATTTAACTTAATAACTGTTTGCATCCTTGTGTAGTGAACAGAAACACCTAAACCACATGGGAAGTAGCTTATTCTACATGTTTCAAAAATGCTTCTTTCATTTCATGTATCTATACATATATATGTATGTAAAGAGAATGTATCTCAGGGGTATTTTTTGAATTTCAATGGGCCAGTTCATTGTAGTAGATCTGTATTTCTTGAATATAAAAGGAACATAAAGTTATACTAAGTGCATCACTTTTGAGTAGCCAGAGTTGGTTGAAGTGATTGCTACTCTTGGCCAAATTGGTGAACCAGGGTCTTGTTTTTGCTCTCCAGTCTTCATTGTGAATAGCAAGAGCACATAGTATTCTTTTCATGATGCACAAATGGGTATCACTGTTTCACCTGTAATTTTGGAAGGGGAAAATTGGCAATTTATGAAAATGGAAATACTCATAGCAACAATTTTAACTGGAGGAAGCAGTCAAGTTGCATGTTTCTTGCAAAAACGTACTCTATATGCACCAACCACTCTTGTCTTGTAATGCTGTGTACTGAAAATTGGACTTGTTTCTCCTGTGTGATATAAGCAAGTTTCTAGTTCCCAGCAGTCAGTAATGTAGCTTCAGTTATTTGGCACTTCTAAAAGCTCTGTCAGACATATCCAAATTCTCTTTTGGTATAATTGACTTAAGATTAGTTCAATCCATTAATATGGGCACAAAGAGCATTGTTCTCTACTGTGCTGCCTCTAAAAGGCAAAAGTCCTAGTTTCCCAAATGAGCCCTTATGTGAGTAAATTGGTATATAAATTGAAAGTAAGTTTATGTTGTTACCATATACCTCTTAAAATTCAATTGCTGCTTAGTCCCAGCTGCCAGATTGCTTATCCCTCTGCTTTATTTGCATTTGTATGGCAAAACAATGAAAACAGTTCATTGTTCTAAGCTGACTTCCTCAACAAAAGCACACAATTCCTGTTCCTCCTCCCCTCCTTGTGTAAACCGAGTCATTCGTGGACTTGTGTGGTTTAGGTGTGCAGAACAGATGGAAATCTGGCAGATTACAAGGGCAGGTAAAGAGCACTTCTGCCTCTCCCTAGGCAGAGACAGACGTGTTGAGAGCTACCCCAGCATATCAATATCAACCTCTGGCCAATATTTTAATGTGGAACCATAGAAAGAACGGTAGGGTTGCTGGCTTTGCTATTTGCAGTTTCCAATGGATTGTTCAAATTTCAGGGAGTTTTGATTTGCTCTGAAAAAGTAATTTTCTAGAACTTGCTTCCATTCAGTTCTAATCTTTAAAGCAGAAAAAGATTGGAAAACATAAATGCTAAAGTCTGAGAAGTGGAAATAAAGCTACATAAAAAGCCCTTACAAAAACAACAACAAGCCCAAGAGGAGTGTTTTTATCATCACCTTTTTACACTAATCCTGTTTTGGAGCCTGCTTATAGTTTCTGAATGTTTGTACTGCACTGATAGGGATGGTGAGTAACTATTTAGTTTAGCAATCTTTTGTAAATTCTGTAGTAGGAACTGTCCATCCCACATACTGAAAAGAAAATGCTAAATAAACTGTTTGTCACACAGACGGTGATGTTCTTGAAAGTTAGGATTTAATTTTTCTGCTAAAACATGAAGGTTTCCATATTGTGCTTCCAAATCAGTTCTGCAAAATACTTTACCATTTTGGTGATGTTGACATGGGAAGAGGGTGAGAAAACAGCTTTAAAATAAGTTTTTTTAATTCTCCATTTGAAACTATGTAAGCAGTATTTCTCTAACACCTGTGAGTCACGTCTTTACACTTCCTTTGCCGAAACTGATCTGCAGGGTTATTTACCCTCTGTAGATTTACTTTATTTAAAACGAGTCTGTGCATTTAGAGTAAATCTATATTTGTTTTCTGTGAATGGAAGCATCTGTATCAGTGGAAACTTCAAATGTAGATATACACTAAGGTGTCTATTCACAGCCTAAAATAAGTGCAACAGTTAATCATTAAAGTTCTATTTATAATTTCTTTTTAATAATTTTCATGCTTTGGTTGGATTTCTTTAGGTGTTTTTAAGTAACTGCCCACTCAGAACTTTAAGGGATATTTGAAAACCAAATCCCTTTGGTCAAACAAACAAATGTGGCTTCTCGGAACCTGACACAGCATCCAATAGTACGAGTTGGAATTTGTTACATAGATTTGTTGGAATTTGGTACATAGATCTGTACTGTGCCATATGCCAGCACATAGCATCTTTAAGAGCAAAGATTTCTGATAGCTTGCTTTTGGAAGACCAATTCAAAATGTGGGTGGCTGCTGTTGTTATTCTACCAGAATAGTTTGTCATTCTTGCAAAGCGTGTAATCAGTCAATTCTGCTATTAAGTAAACATTTGGTGACTCCCCTTTATGTATGCAGTTATAAGAAAAACAAAGTTTATAGTAGGCTGGTGTTTGTAAAAAGGAATTAGCTTGGAAAAGATCCATCGTATTTATTATCTGTTACTTTGCAAACTGGATCTAATGGTCGCACTGGCTTTTAGTCTTGTGTCTTGAACTTCTTCCTGGGCTATGGAGAAGAGTGTGTCTGTGTATCAGCCTGTCAGTGAACAGGAGAATCTGCAAGACTTGCTGTCTTCCTCATTTCTTCAGGGCTGCTTGTTGTGCAAGGTCATATTGATTTTCTATATTAATGCAGCGTTGCTGTAGCCGTATGCAGTATTTCTGTACTGAAGTGCACTCACTGACTGTTTTATTGGCATACTTTGGCAGTGTCTTTACATCTATTTTTTCATCTTCTTTTAGTTCTTATAGAGTTTTGTAATTAAAATTTTTTGAATTATTTGAGAAATACTTAAGAGCTCCAGTGTATTAAGATCCAAACGCAGGCTGAAAGTTTAAAATTTAACTAATATGATGACACAATGATTTGATTTAAAAACTGGAGTAACAGATGGCCAGCAAGTGGGTAAGAGAGGTAAATTGCCTGAGGAATGATTAAAAACATTTTCAGCAAAGTCAGTTTTATATATACTGAAAGACAGGTGCTGCTATATTTAACAGCTTGTGACCTGCCTGCTGCATTTGTCATTGTAGGTTTCTTCTTTCTTTGGAATTACTGGTTTATGTGGGACACAAACATATACAGTTACTTACAGCAGCTTTCTGCCACCTTAGGAATTAAGTTACCATTTAAAATATGTGAATATTAAATCAACTGTGGACAACTTCAGAATGACCTTGACATGTTAGCTTTTTTTCTTAACTGTGTTTATTATAGGTAACATGTAATAAAAATCTAAGAACTATTCAAAACTCTGTTTTATGTCTAATCAATTGTATGGTTATTTATCATTGTTAGATGTTCCAATTTGCATTATGGAATTGTCTTTCTATACAATCACAGATTCCCCATTTTAGAGTGAGCAGTTGAATTGCAATAAAACACCACAGCTTCCAATACATTCATCTTCAGATTCATCTGCTTGTAAGATACTAAAGTTGCACAAGATGAAGAACCTAAGGTGATATTTTACAATAAGGCCTGCTAGCTGAAGTCATGGTATTTTGTGAGTGCAAAACATTTTGTTTAGGTTTATTATTTGTCCTTTTTGCATTGAAATAGCCAACAAAACAGTCCTGAGAACTCTGACTGCAGCAGCTTATGTATTTATCATGTAATTCAAAATATATGAGTTTGTAAGAGGTTTTCCCATTCTTCTTAGCTCATTTACTTCAAGGCCCTTAGGTTTGCAAATATGGTTATTGTTGATTGGCATGTCAGGACAGAAGGTCTGCATGAAAAAAGTATCAGTAGAAGCAGAGAATGATTCTTAATGCCATTTTTGTGTCCCATACTTGATAGATCTAGAACATAGATACAACTTGTTAATCAATATATCCAGAGGATTTGTTTCAGGCATTCAACTTTGGTAGAATTGATACAGCAAGAAAAATTGTGTTTCTGTTCCATGTTAAAAACTTTCTCTACAATTCCTAATGTATCTCTTTGCCAGTGCTTTTCCTTGAAGTACTTGTAGTTGTCATTGTCATCATCATTAATTATGCTTCTTGTGCTATAAGGGCTCAGTGAATGAGATCTGGTTGTGCCAGGCACTGTCTGAACAGAGAACAGTGGAATGTGTTAATCAGAAATCTCAAAGTCTAAATCAGGGAGCATTTTTGCCTGGTTGTTTCAGGAATTTGTGTTACTGAAGAGTAGTGGTTTCTTTCACTAATATCTTCTGTTACTAACACAACTTTGACAGGCTGTTTGTCAGTTCCTTGGAGCCATCAGCTGCTGATCCTAAGGTGCTTAATAGGCAGTGAAAGAAGCCTTGGGTTTGTTCAGAATTTCTGTTATTATGACTACGTAGATAGACCTCAGACCTGAATATTCTTCTGGTAGGTGAAGAGCAGCTCACCTTTCTTTATGGAAACATTTCTCAATTTCTCAGAAATCTTCTCAGAAGGTACAAATTTTTCTTTTTTTCCACCGATTGATCTCTTCATAAGTATGTATGTCTAGTCCACCTTTGCTATTCCTCCTGGCAGTGGCATCTCTCTCAAAAAAGGTTCAAGTAATCACCAGCTTTTCACTGCAAGTAATTACATTTTAAGATTTCAACACAGGAGTCAACCTTCTTTATTGTAGTAGTTTTCTCTTTGCTGGTTTAACCACTTGTTTGTAAATGTTACATCTTTACTAGATTATTTTTGTTTGTTTGTTTTGAAATGAGAATGGATGCAGAACCTATTTTTTAATAACCCATTCACTTACGGTAAACACATGGAAGAAAAGAGTCACAGAGTCTTTTAATAGCTTCGCTGTTAAAAACCTTCTTATCTCTTATTTTGCCACCCAAAATTCCTTGAGCACTCAACTCACACATATTCTTACCTTTCTCTATATGTTAATGTCTGAGAGGAAGCTGAGTGTTGGAAATGTCTTAGGCAGACCCCTTGGGAGTCTGAGGAGAGTCAGTGGTTTAGTCAGAGTGTGGATCTCTCAGGGGGACCCAAGTAGCCTCTGTAGCTTTTCCAGAGCTGTAGGTGGAGCAGAAAGGATCTGCACAAAAAGATGTGTTGTGGCATTGGGGCAAGCAGTCTTCCAGTGGTAAAATGTGAAGTATCTGGGAAGTAAGGATGCTGTTTGACATCTGGGAAACTATTTACTGAGACTCAGCAAGCCACTTGAACATTACATTTTTAGATTCAAGGCTGGGGCTTTTGCTGGGAGTTAAAATAATCTGAAACTACGTGAACAGGACCGTGGTGAACCGGCAGTGCTAACTGGATGGTTTCTGTCTTCGGTCGCTTGACTCATGTAGTTTTGCAAGTTTGAGCTCTTCTAAAAATGCAGCTTCCCCTAGAAGTTCTCGGGAATATTGTGTGCTCAGAGAGGCACAGGGTTTGAAGTGTCAATATTGTATAGCTTTTCTCTCTTTCTATTGTAAAGCAAAATATCCTGTCAGAAAAACCAGGCACACATTGGTTGCTCTGCTCTTTTCATTCTCGGTAAGGAGGACTCCAGTCTAAAGGTGTAATATCACATTTGTTTTCGTAGCTTGGATGAAGGTAGAGTCCTACACTGGCTTTTTGGCTTTCCTTCTGCTAGTTTCCCTGCTTTAACAGAAAAACAACAAACAAACTTAACAACAACAAACTTAACCACAATCTTCCTTTTCAAAACTCCTTATGTAGTGTATCAACTGAGAACCTATTTCCTTTGAAGCTCTAGTTTTATGCAGGTAGGGTTTGGGGAATTACTTTTTTTCCCCATTCAGGTTTTCATTTCTTCAGTACCAAATCAGCACTCATTCAAACCACAAGTGAGGGAAAAGGGTAAAATCAACGAATAAAAGAAACTGATCTGCTAAGTTTTCTCCTTCTGCTGTGCCTTCATTTTCTTCTCTTAGGAGGGATAATGCAAAGCTACTAGTACTATGTTTTTTCTCGAGTCTTATTTGGTTTAACCTTAAAATACCTCTGTGCCGAACTGTGGATGCATACTACAAAAATGAAAATTTTTCCCCCAGGTTTCTTTCTCTTTTTGAGACTATTAATCTCTTTTATGACTGTGTTTACAATTGGCAGAAATCCTTAACCATCCAGATAGTGAGTTTCTAGTTTGTTTGCTTTTTTCTTTTTAAGCCAACCACCCAACCAAGCAAAAAAACCCACCAAGAAAACTCCCCAAGCACTGCATTTATACTAATACAGAAACATGTAGGTTACATTGCTCAGTCAGACAACTTTCTCATCTCAAATGAACAACTCTAAATAAATCTCTTATTTTCCCCAATCTGTCAGAATATGTTAATGTCAGTAGATGACTGTAATACCTGACTTTGGTGTGTATTTGCTTGTTGGTGCAGTAGGTGCTGTATTTCTTCTGAGACAAAATTGCACCCGTTGGTAGCATGGCATGTGAGAGTAGGTATTTTTATGTTGTTACCCAAGTGACAATGACTGGAAAGCCTGAGCAGAGGAGCTGTGAAATAATAGTCTGAGTCCATATTAAGTTTTTGACTCCTGCCAGTTGACACTGACTTGAGTAATGGCATAGGCATTTATTTGGGAAAATGAACCTTGCAGGCTAACAGTTGAACTCCAAATTTCGTTTTAAAGGTATCTGTGCACACACAAATCAACACTTGGTGACAGTTCAGTTTGTTGGTGCATGAGCCTTTAAACTGCACTGCTCAGTGTAGAGATTCTCCAAAGGGTGCTTATATAAATTTAACTTTGTGTGGCAAATGCCTTCATAAGGAACATCTCTCCATGGATTTATAACCATCCCTTGGATGGTATCCAGTTAGCTGATTGAACATCTGGTAAGCATTGTGTGTTTGTACTAAGCCCTTACTGTATAAAGCTGGCTCAAGCTTTTCAGGCAAAGATCAGTGACCTTTCCTTGGCGGGCTTTTAGCCACTTGCCAAAATAAATGCTTTGCAGGGAGCAAGACACAGATAGAAGATTTGGCTTAAAGGCACCTTTATATTGTACTGGAAGAGTTTGTACTTGCTTAAGGAGAATTGTGTTAGGCTGAAAAAGTATTGAAACTCATATACATACCATGTTCCCAACTGCTGTCGCTCTTTTTTCCGTTTATGTAGTAAAAGCTCTGATTTCCATATGTTGGGGTTTTTTTTTAACAAAATCGTGCAGGGCCTTTGGAATAGGCATGTTTAATTTTATCACTGCCTATGCCTAGTGTGTTTTTTGAAGAAAACGGGAGAAATGTATCAAATTAAAAGCTATAGTGGTATTTTCATGCTTAAGTGAAACATGAACTAGTAGTAAGTTTTGAAATAGAAATGTATGTTTTGAAATCTATGTATGGCTAGCTATTTCATAATAGGAGACACAACATAGGTGAAGCCAATGCTAATTGTATACCATGATGTGGTGTGAAAAATGCATATAATATTATAGTTTTGGGGGTTTTTTTGCTGTACTTCATAAAATACGTAACTTGTACTCTTGTGATTTGTTAGTGTGTTGCTCTACACTTCTGCTGGTACAGTAATATGCTCTGAATAGATTTTTCCCTCTTCACCCTTATGCTTCCCAGCAATAGTCAAACCTATTTATTGTCAGGGTAATTGAGGCCTTGGTATAATCTATTCTGATTAATCAATTAGGGGATGAGTAGATGAGGAAATACATACATTAAAGACAGGTCTAACCATGTTCCTGGCTATTCTGTGCACCAGTTGGATTGTGAAAACTTATTCTGTGAATATCAAGAACCAAATGTCTACTGCCTTCAACATAGCCTGAAAATCTACTACTGTTTTTAAAATATGAGTTTTACAGTAGTATAAACAGCTGGAGTGTCAAAAATATGTATTCTTTGAGTATAGTCTTGAAAGGTTAAACTACTTGAGCCTTTTCATGAATGCTCTGTACCTGTGGTGGGAAAAATTGTTTTGCTACTGTAAAAGGCAGTCTCTGGAATTAAAAATGACTGAGTAAAACTTGCATCACTTGCAAGTTAGAGTTGTTAAAAGGAAGCTTCAAAGAGAGCAAGGTGCAAGTCCAAAAAGGAATATCAAGCCCTTTTGTTATTTCTTTGAATTTTCAGAAGGGCTAAGCTAGTATTTAAATCTGAGACTCTAAGCCCTGGCTGCTACTTTGTCTTTTTTTTTTTTTTTAATTATATACTTTAGTTTGCTTTCATTATTTCTGCCATATGTCTTCCATGTATTTATCAAAAAAAGTGGATTATATATGATAGGTATCAAGAATAATGTAAAACACAGCTTTTAATGTGCACTAGCAGCTTCAGCAAACAAACAGCCTGATATTTAGACTTGCAGCTAGTGCGTGCTGGGTAGATCCCGGAATTCTTGTATCGGAAGGATGAGGTGCATTTCTAAGAAATTATACTTCTGTAATGTCTACACACAAGCACACACTGAACTTAAGCATTGATAAATAGTCAAATAATATCAGCATCTAGGTCAAAATACTCAAGCTGACTAAATCTGAGGAATTTTAATAGCTCCACTTTGCACCAGCACAGCTCCTTCCTCCAAGACAGAACAGATAAGAAAAAAAAAAAAGAAAATCTTGTTTATATTACAGTATTGTAAAGGAACACTGAGAAACACACCTTTTTTACTTCTCTGTTATAATTCCCAGATCAGTACCTGGAAACTGGATCTTTCCAGTTAATTCTGAAGCATGTGCTTTTCTTTATTAGACTCGGTGTTTTAAAAAAATCTTCAATACAGCATTTTTTAACTTCACCATGGAAGTCTGCTCTGCTGTCAATGGGGCTTTTTAAAGGAAACATCTTTCATTGCAATTCATGAACATTCTTAGTAGATAAAAGTGACCCAGGGTATTTGTTCACCTCTGCCTAAAATACTGGAAGCAGCTGTACTTCTCCTTTTCAGACCAATGTAATTGTTTACATTTTCAGAGCAATATTGTAAGGGAAGAAAGGAAGAAAGAACTTCTTTTCCCATTTAGACTTCAGAAAAATGAAACTGTGTGAATGTATAATCACTTTGAGACTTTGGTCAGGGCTCTTCAAAACCTAGATATAATAGCTGTAATAGGTGTAATATTTAACTGTGGTATGGCAAAGACCTGAAAGCATCCCATGTTCTGTTTGAAAGAGTGCCCATCTAACAGTCCAGTTCTCCTGCTAATGCTGTGTGAGGACTTTATTTGGGGCTTGGTAAAAATCAGATCTCTACTGTGGGATTGTCTTCTCATTTGAAGAGAGCTCCACAGGCAAAGGTCAGAATATTAAGATCAGGTTTGATGCTTTGCCTCAGGGGATGACTTCTTAGTTTTACAAAAGTAGTCCTTTGCATTTCAGTTGAATAAGTAAACCAGCAATGTACTGCCACATGTTCAATTAATATTGTATTTAATATTATATTCAGAAGCAGAGTTCACAAATATTTCAGTGCTTTGTAAATGTCAGCATGAGAATCACACATAATACCTGCTAAACAGAGGAAAAAAGAGGAAGAAAAAGGTCTCATTGACTGCAAGCACAGAAAGTAAAATTTAAATAGTGGGGAGTTATTTTTATTTTTAAGCTGCAGCAACTTGAGTTTCAGTATCTGATTTACTTTGGTTTGAGGACAGCTTGAGGACTAAACAAGTTTTTATTTACTTTTAAATGCTTTAAAGTGTTTTTGAAGAAAACTAGAGTTAAAGTCTATAAAGAATTCTAAGAGGTTTTTGCTATAATTAATTTGTGTGCACTCTATCATTGTAACAGATTTTGTGAATAAACACAATGGCAGATGTTTGTTTTAGAGCATGCAGTTTTTGTGTGCTCATAGTTTTGGAGTGAACAGAAATATTTAGTTATTATATTAAATACACTTTGAGACTTGTGCAAATCCAGTACTTCAGGCAAGATAATATTAATGCTAAATATTAATAAAAATGATGAATCCATTTCATAATAACGTTTTTGAAGCTGGGATTGTCTGGTTAAACCCCATAACTGCAGTGATTTGTACATCTGCCATCCTGACTTTGAGCAAGGTTCTTCAGTGCATCAGCAAACTTCTCTGGAAAACAGGAGTAGATCTGTCTATTGTGCTGCAAGGCTAATATTAATAAGTGAAAGCTTTCCTTAAAAGAAAGAGCTTTATAAAGACTGGAAAAGGACTTGAGATTTAGATTTATATCTTCCTTTGAGTTAACTGCGCACTCTTCATTGAAAGACTAGAAAGCACATTTGGTGATGTCATGAACTTGATGCTAATAAAATGTATTTATCCCTATTTCAGAATACTAAATGAACTTTTCATTTTGAGGGGGGGGGATGTGCTCTAAGGATTCATTTTTGTTAAAATCTTTTTGCTGGCTATAGTTACTAAATTATAGTCGGGCCCTTTTTCAAAATCCTTTCTCAGAGCATTTTCTGAATACAATACTTTGTGTACAAATGGAGGAGTTATTAGTCAGTAGTTAAACTTCTAAATTTGACAGTGGCAAATGAGCATTAATCAAAAACAGTTTTGGGGGTTCTTTTCCCCAGTGTGTGGTGGTGTACTGGATTTCAAATTTGATTTTAAATTTTCAAAACCAAAGCAAAACAGAAGCTGACTCAAGTTGTGCCAGGGGAGATTTAGGTTGGATATCAGGAAAAATTTGTACATCAAAATATGCAGCCCAGAGAAGGGGTTGAGTCACCACCCCTGGAGGTTTTTAAAAGAGCTGTAGATGTGGCACTTAGGGACGTGGTTTAGTAGTGGACTTGGCAATGCTGGATTAGTGATTGGACTCTTTACATCTTAAAGATCTTTCCCAATCTAAATGACTCTATGATTTTATGAAGACTTTGCTAATGATTTCAGGATTTGAAGATTTAAATTCTTTAATTATGGTTTGTTTGGGTTTCGTTGTTTTAGTTACTGTTTTTTGTTTTAAATAATGGCATTCATCCCAGGTCTTTATTATTAGAGAACATAAATTCTGCATACTTAGGGAAAGTCAGACATCTGACTTATGTAAAAAATATTTGACTTACTCATGTAGTCTTTGTTGGATACCATCAGTACCAGAAATTATGCTTCTTGTTTCATTAAGATACTGCTTTGGAGGGTTTAATAGTGTCATTTCAGAAAAATGTATACGTCACTAAAAGTTATTTAGCTTCTCTTAGGTAGATTAAGCATTTCCCTTATCTGTGCTTCAGTGTTTGACTAAGTTATGTAAGAAAATCCTATGTTGTTCAAGTGCTTTTCCTAATTTTTTGACTGGGAGAAGGAGAGGAAGACTTCACACATTCAGTAATATCTTGTTTGATGTCTTCTCTGAAGGAACTCACAGAGTTTCCACCAGGATAGCCAAGCCATTTGCCACATTAGGATGTAATCCAGCTTTTCGTGTTTCTGTTTCTTTGCACCACTCATTATTTACAGCTTTCTAATTCTGTATTGCTCCAGAAAGGCTGACTTGGGCTATGAGCTATGAAATAGCATGAGCCCATGTTTCTGCGTTCTTTTCCTGGGTCTCAGCAGGCATCATTGGAACTCTTGCCAATGACTGGACAGATCACATGAGTTGTCAAGCACATTTTCTGACAAACTGAGAATGGCAACTTGGTGAAATATTTGGAGTAGGGAATACAAACATCTTTCTTCTATGCCAGTTTAGCTACACATAAAGAACTATGGAAGGCATTGGAGAGTACTTAATTTCATTGCTCTCATCTTTAGAAAAAGGTAATTTACAAATAACCTTGTGAAAAGCTGGTGCAATGAATACTGTCCAATACATTCTACACAGTTTCTCTGCAGTGTTCGTATTTTTTTTCCTAGGCAACAAGACTCCTGATTCCTAATTCAGTATATGGTAAGAGTAGTTAAAGCAGATTTCTTTTGCTGGTTATATGGCAGATGCACAAGCTATGAAAGTTGTATCTGAGAGCTTGCATCTTCTTAATTTCTTTGCCCAAACTCTTTTAACCATATAAAGTATTAAAATGGAACCATCATATTACCAAATTCTTTTTCTGAAGAATACCCGATGCTGTTGAAGTCACAGCTACCATCTCTCAGGGTTGTATTTACATGATAGTTTCATACTGATTGCTTCTAACTATACTGCTATTGCTAACATTACTGGTATTGAAGGATTGCATGAAAGACTAAAAGAGGATTGGATTTGCTATAACACAGTTGAGACTGAAATTGTTGTATCATTTCCGGTCTGAGAAAGTTTGGATAGCATGAGGCACACAGTATTTCTTCTGTGATTGTAATGAAGGCATCTCAGTTCCACTGAAACAATTTTACATCAATAAGATAGTTGGAAGACAACATGGAAAGAATCCAACCTTCCAATTTCATACCTACTTTAGAGAGACTAAGAAAAGAATCTGCCTTTTAAACATCTGGAATCTATTTCTTCAGTTTTATGGTATTGATGTTGGGTTTTCTTTTATTCATTCTTCTTCTCTGTGTTTCTGGGAGACATATGGTTGGGGTTTTTAATTAGTTAGAAAATGGAAGTTTCTGTTAAGGATTATTCAGAATAAAGTTAAATAATGGCATTGTTGAATTCAGTAGGATCTAAATTTTATTGCTAGTTTCCTATTTTTATGGCACCCAACTAAATATTTTCCTTCTTTTCCCATGTAGTCCTTCTTCCTCAAATAACAGCTGAGGATGGACTTCAGTTGGTATACATTAATCACAGATGAGCTGAACATGAAGTGTGCTGCTAAAGATGATGTAGTTCCAGTTTAAAAGGATCCTTTTAGTGTTCTCAATGTGATGGCCTTTTTGGAAATTTGCTGCTACTTTTGTGTAGCTGTGCAAGCAGTAGCATTTCAGAAGGTCGTTTTCTAAGAAACGGGCACAAAACCTCAGTAATTGTGAAGAAAGATTTTTTTTGTTATTACTTTTTAAAGACATCTTTCTTTCTTTTTTTACTTGGTTACTATTGTTGGTAGCTCCTTCCAGTGAAGCCAATGTAAAAATTGGGGCAGTTAGGCAAATGGTCTCTTGAAGCAAATACCTATCCACAGAAATCAGTGTCAAATCAAAGCTTTTTCTCCTTATGTTCCTTAATTTCCCTGAGATGTAGCCACCTACCTCATTTAGGTTCTTGTGGAAATCCCACCTCTTGTTGGTCCCTGTAGGCACTAAAGCCTTAATCTGTCCTGTACATCTTCATGTGGGGTTTCATTATGCACAGCTCTGGGTACCAGTGCATACTAGTAGTGTCTTCTCTTGCTAAACCAAACAAAGCTTGTTTTATGCCTTATTACAATGGGAGGAAAACAGCAGACTACCATTAATCGCATTGTTTGAATTTGGAGCTAAAAATCAAAGTTTTCTGCTTGCTACTGTGAGGTGGGATTGTATTCATTATCTTGCTGACTGGCCTGTAACTGTCTTCCCTCGCTTCCTGCTGAGCAGCTTATCCCGGCCCCAAGTGCGTTGCTTCCCCTTCCACATCCTGCCAGCCTCGCCTCCAGAAGTGCAGGCAGGCCAAAATCTGAAGTCCCTGCCCTAACAAAACTGATTCTTACTTGGATATCAGTATTTGGAGCTGTAATTTCCTGTAAATCCTTCCTTGCTGGGCCCTTTAAAGTTTGCTATAGTTAGGATGAGTAAAAGTACTACATAAATGACAGAGTCAGTTGAACAGCAGAATGGATTTTCCTCTTTGGTTTGTTTTGGAAAGACCACTGAAATATGTAATTGCTCTGGGAAGAAGTCGTGACTTTACTGTGGCAGAAAAACTGTGGCTGTCTATTATTTGGAGTTGACCCTGAGCAGGAAAAAAAAAATCATTGCAAATTGTAATATTTGTATTTTATTACAAGTTCTAGGGATAGATTGGCCTGCCTTTATGTAGCAGTAATTATGCATGGAACTGCCAATCCCAAACACCACTTGTACATTTTGCTTTTGAGAACATAAACGGAATCCATAGGAAAAACATACTAAATAGGAGATACTGTTGTTAAAAGACCACTCAGTTACAAAACCAAAATTAATCTTAACATTGTAAATATGAAGAAAATTTAGACTAAACTGTTTTCATCAGTCAAAAGGACATATATATACATATATACATATATATATGTATTTTTGTAATTTAAATAAGTAATTTATAACTGAAAAACTTCACATGAGTGCCTGGAAAATGTTAGTGTTCAATAAGATGCATCAGAAAAATTAGGAGTTTCATTATGGTTTTACCAAGCACATTAATAATAGATAATGATTGCAATAGTATTTGTATATTTATTAATATTGATTTTACATATATTCTTTTTATGTTCAAATGACCAAGTTACCTTCAGTTTTAAGTCTAGATTATCATTTTGCCTGTCTGGAATATCCCTAGGTAGAATAATTTTTACCACTTAAGTGGAAGATACTAGAGTACACGAAATATCCAGTTACTGATTTGGTTGGTTTCAGGTTGTCTTGTCAGAGCAACTTGTTCCTGTTGCACTGGAATAATCACCTAAATATCAGTACACATCCCAGAATTTTCACTTTGCACCTAGTTTCCCCCACCACATTAATCTTCTTCTGAATGAAAAAAACCTAAGCAACTTATGTGCGTCATGTGTTTGCATCACAACTGGTGACAAACATCCAAAACGAGTGTTTCCTTTATTTGATATTGTCAGTCTTGAGGTAGATACATAAGAATATTAAATTCCTTGCCAAAGAATAAGACTGTTTTGTAAGACTTGCTTTTGCTTCCTGTTTCTGCTTATGGCCTAGTTGTAATTTGTATGTTCCTTGTGGCAAAAGCACAGGCATACCTGTTTCAAAACTAAATAAAAAGCCAAAGCAAATTTTTAATTGTTTCTGCAAGTAAGGGGTATGAAAATCTTGCTAAAATTTAAGCAGCCACTTGACTATGCAGCAAAACATAATGTAAGGTGTTTTCAGTGTTTTATTGTCATCTCTTATTTGAGGTATGGAAAAAACCTGGTGTTACAAACAAGTTGCAGTACAATAGGTTATGTAATTTAGAATTAAGATATAATGTAAACTATAATCTTGATACCATGGTCTTATTCCTTCTGCTGCTTGATGTCATTTATATGGAAAGCAGCCAAGGCTTCCTCTGCATGGCAATAATTGCATTTATATGGTATTTCTTATCATCATGGTACACTTTATATATTGCTTAAGCTTTACGTCTTTAGAAAATCTGGTTTTATGTGTACAGTGATGCTGCCAGACTGGGAGGATTATAGGCTACTGAGTTGGTCAGTGAATACAGAACTCAGGAAGCTTCCTCAGCAAGAAAGTATTTGTGACTTTGGACAAGTAATCAATTTACCCCACATGTCATTTCTGTTTGTATGGGAGCACTGTTATTAAATAGGACTGCCACAGGGATGAAACACATGGAAAATGAATCAAGCAGCTAGGGCTGCAAAGAGACTGGAGCATGCTGGAGTAGAGATTGTCATGATGCCCACGTTAGGAGCCTGAACTCACACAGTCAGGTGTTGTGAAGAAAAAGATGATGTAAAACTAATGGATACATCTGTGCCAGATGCTACATGACAGAAGCCTTTTAAATCCTTTTTGTTAACAAGAAAGAGTCTTTCTGATTCTGGAGGAAAATATAATTAGAAATGTTGGTATTTCTATTTCTCTTTTGTCACTGCAGTACTTCAAAGCCTCCAGCTCAAAGCAAGTTCTTTCTTTTTTGCCTTAGGCCATCAAACTGTGGCAGATTATGAGGCAGAATTTTTTTTTGGGAGCTGGGCACTGGAGCTTGGGTTCAGTCCTCCAAAGGAGGGCTATCAGCTATGTGCTCCCTATTGTATTCTCAAATCAAAACTCCTGAATAACCTGAAACTGAAGTGCAATATGTATTTTTGAAAAATACATATTTTAAAATATGTATTTTTGAACTGCATACATAGGTGAAGGAAATACATCAAGTTGTTCTGTCAGTTTAGAAGAAAAGCCGCTTGTGCAGATTCTGGTTTGCTCTGCTACCCTAACCTGTCAGCTGCTGAAGGCCCTGACAAAGATCTGCAACGAAGGTTTTTCCCATAGGAGCAGCCCTAGGCAATCTTTTCGGTGTTTCTATTAGCACTTGGTCACTTCAGAGATGCACTGGAACCCACAGTATGCTTCACCTGTGACCTTCTTGAGAAGAAAATCAAGTTTAGATAATAAAACCATGAGGTAATATTGACATGAAAGTGATTAATTTTAAAGCTATTAAATCATGACTGAACCTCTTTTCAGGATTGAGCACCGTGATCCTCATTCATGCAGGGCAAGTGGGGATTTCTTATGTACAGGTTGCAAATCAAATCCTTTATCCTGTGTCTCATCTGTGTGACACAAATAAGGAAAAAGCAGCAGCTTAATGAAAGGGTGCAAATTTTTTTTTTTTTTTAAATAAAATATTCCACATTATAGTTTTAGTGTAGAGTATCAAATTAGCTCTGATTTGCCACATCTTTTATCCATATGCTAGTCACTGTAATGTAAACCGGACAGTCCAATTTTCATACTGCATTACCTGAAAACTCTTGGAAGAAGAGAGCAATTGATTATGAAAATAGCTGAAGTTCATGTCTGAAATAGGCAAACTCCTTGGAGGAGTTTCTTGTTATTTAGAATTTATACACTTGATGTTCAGTTCAAAGTATTTCAGCACGATGCTCTTACCTGAACAAAGTTGCATTCAGTAGTAGCAGAGGGAATGGATTTTGATTTGTAATTGATTAACTGTCTTAATGTGTTTGCATCAATTGAAAAATGCACTAGCACAAGCAAAAGCGCAATATTGCTCCAAGTAATTTTCCAGGCGTCTGTGTTTCAGTGGCTGGATGGCGTTTAAGGTAACTGTGCGATGTAACGGATGCTGATTTCATCCCATATTGCTGCCATGCTAATGACTAATAGTGCTGATAAAAGGCAGTTGAGCGTGTGCCTGGGGCATGGAAAACTGACTCTCTGGGGTGAACTGTACCATGATGTCAACGTTGTTCGGAATGCATGGATTCCATCATGGCTCTATGTTTTGTCTTTAAATAGTCCTTGCTTTTATGCAGCACTCCTCTGCTCTGATTTGCAGCAAAATTCTTGTATCTCTGATGGTGTTAAATTGTAATCAGCACTGTAGACAAAAGCAAAATTTTAAAGTTTTAAAAAATAATCTCTGCTTTCGATATTGAGGGAATACTTGGGTGGCCTGTGTGAAATCAGCTGGTGGTCTAAGTCTAATTCCTCATGGATACATCAAAAACAAACAATAAAAAAAACCCCTTCATTGTAAACAACACCCTTGCTGATACATTCAGCATGGAACAAAAACTGAGCTGTGGAGGAATGAAATCCTCTGTGACCTTTAGTTCCAACTTCTCCCGGAACACTGTCCATAGTGGCAGAGGAAAATTGAGTCTTCTCACTGTGTTATTTTGTTACTGAATTTCATAACCAGCATACAGATATAGTTTAAGAAGGAAGCTCCATCCACTGTTTACTCATTTTTGAGCAAGTACAGGAAGCCATAAAAAGTTTTATTTAGGTACTGACTTAATTCCTTAAAATATAGTTTCTCTGTGTCTTACCTGTTGGCATATAATATACTTAAATCTTACAAAATTTCTTGCCTTAGTCCTTACTGATTAAACTAACAATTAGTACGTCTTCTATGATTTGTGATTCTGTGTATGAGATTGTATTTTTGTAGTTCAGAGTGCTCCTCACTGTCAGTCAAAAGAAGGAAAAGGAGCAAATGTGGCAGGGAATCCACTCACTAACTGCTCTTGGGTGTGGCTGAGGAAATCCACTTATTGGTTGATGACAGCCAAATAAGTTAATTAGCTTCTTGTTGAGATACTTGAAAATTCTGTGCCATTCGATTTTAGCCATCTGCATATAAATATAGATGGAGAAGTTGTGATTGTTTATTAGTGGTATCTGGAGATAAGCCTGTCACTTTCTTCTTCTAATATGACATGTGTTCTTTAAAAAACAGCAGTGATATCATATGCAACAGTGATAGTTTTTATTTTGCTTATGTCTGCTTATAGTGACTTTTAAAAAAATTACGTAAGAAACTTATCTCCTGTATTAAATAATAGACTTCCATTATTCCTGTTACGTTATTGCTTAATTTACCTTGGATATGGTTAAGAATAGGATAATGTAATCCTTGAGCCCCTAGATGGGAGCTTTATCTAAACCTGTTGAGGTGACTAGGAATGCAGCAGATGGGCTCATTTCAGTGCCTACAACATTTCATGGTATTTGGTGCTGCTGCTCTCAGACGTGCCTCTCTGGACAACTGTACACAAACAGCTGTGCAGCAGTAGGACAGAGCACAAAGTATTCACCCAAACCTTTGTATCTGCCATCGTTTTAAGAACATTTCACAGTTTGTGTTTGTGGAAGATGAGGATTCTCTGTACTGCAGTAGTTTCTCGGTTCTGTACACCCCTCTCGTGTTTGACTGAGAGCCTTTCTGTCTCATCCTTTCATATGCAATAACACTCCAGTGCTCAGCTACTTGTTGACCCCAATAACCCAGTGAAGTTTCTTGCTGGAGGATGTTTTACTTTAAACAAACCATTCATGTTTCTGCTTGTGTTGTTTCCCAGTATTCTGCAAACCAGGAATCAGGAATGGGAGGAGCCCTAGCTGAGCAGTTGTGCAGCTGAAAGCTGCACGCTTCCTCTTGGCAAAACCACTTTTATAAGTCCAGTGCAAGAAGTTCTAGTGCAGTTTGACTGACACCTTTCCATATGCATCTTCAGGAAGGATCACTGTGGTGAAACTTAATAAAAGTAATTATCAGCACGTTGCAATGTTTTCTGTGTTAGCCAAAGTCACTCTCAATGCCAGTGAAATCTAGCAATAGTGAAAGTGGAAACATGATAGTGCTGCATGCTTAACAGCAAATGCAGGTCCTTTAAAAGTTTAGTCCATCTTCCTCATTTGTATCCTTGTTTTAAATTTCAGTTTCAGAAATGTGTCATTTTGTTAGGCTTACCTTCAATCATACACAAGCTGTGGCCAAACCAGTATTTTCTTGTCTTCTTTTATTTCTGTGCAGAACGCTCTTCCGTGTGGAGTACCTTATAGAAGGAAATAAAAATGCTAAGTAAATCAGATCCTGTTAATGTAACTAAATGTATTTATTTCAAATTGTCATCCTGCAAAGATGAGATTTAGTAGAGAGGAGACTCTTTCGTATACAAGGCAAAGGAACATCTGCAGGTGCATCTGGAGGAAACACTTGGATCCTGTGTGTTGTGCTCTGTTTTTACTGGGCTGTTATTATTGGTCACTGAAAGGCAAGATGCCAAAACTGGACAGGAAATATTTTTTTTTCCCCTTTCTATGAGAGTTTTCTGACAAAAATATATTTTGCATAGAAGCTTCTGAAAATAATGCAGATTTTTGTAAAAAAAATTATTTCCCATCCTCTCCCAGCATATTTTCCAAAAGGGTTTTTGAGTAATCTTGGCTAAACCTAGTGTGTGACTTTTTGAACTGAATTTGTTATAAATAGGCGTTTCCACTCAGCTTTGCATTTTGACAAAAGAACTTTCGAGCAGAAACTTCCTGATTTTTTAGGCAGTGCTGTTCTAAATATAGGAACTCCTAAAGGAGATCTATAAATGCCTCATGCTCAGGTACTTGCTATTCAAAACCACTATGATGACAGTTCATTAAAACTTGAGAGATGGATTGGGGGGAAAAAAAAATCTATGCAAAGTCCATGTTCTTTGTGCCTCCTGCCTCTCAAGATTTTTAGCATGTCTTTCCTTCATGCCACAGCACACACTTCCCCTGAAAACAGCTTCAAAGCGGTTGTATTTTTCTGTGTCAGTGTCTCTTTTTCCTAATGAAGAAGATACTGTTCCTTCTGGGAACCTGTTGGCTTGTTTCAAATGTGATGGAGCAAGTGAAGTGTCAAAGGTGATTATGTTCCTACAAGCTCAGTGAAAAATAAATGGCTTGGTGGAGAAGGGAGGACCTTCGTGGAAGATTCAGAAGTGCTTAGAGATCATTCATATCAAACTGGTAGGAAAGCAGACTTTGGTAATTCCAGTTTTTATGGAAGCACTTTCACCAGTCATGGGCATCTCCGTTTATTTCACCTGCTGTTTTTCTAGGGTTTTTTTTTTTCCTTTCCCTTTTCTCCTTAGAGGCACTATTGAAAAAAATGCTCATTACTTTGACTAAAAGTCAAAAATTTAAAAGTGATTTAAAAGCACAGGCTATTCATAATAGTCCCCTCCTGTGCACCACATAGCTGCTGATTCATCACTTTGCTGCTGGACAGGGATCTGCTGGCAGACAGTTTGCCCCTTTGTCTGTGGCCTGAAGCTACACTTGAATCCCTGTGAACGCTCTTGGGACCTGAGGGACTTAATAGTCTGAGAGTTTGCCATACTTCACTGAACTGAGAACACATATTTCAGTGTAATAGCCCAGTCTTTGACACTGAATGATCCACCACCCCCATCTTGAAGACCTCACATAAAGTCTAAAAATTACCCTGTCTCATGAGATACAGGCGTCTGATCTGTACTTGTCATTCGTATCAGAAGATGAGTGAGAGCTTTGGGATGCAGGTACATTGCTAGGACTTTGACATGTCCATCTCATGGAGGGAAAAATAATCTGCAGGGAACAAAACCCATCTCTTCTTCTATAGAGCATCCATCCAACAATACCATCATACCTGTCCTTTAAATCTTCAGCCTTGAGGGGGTTTTGGATCATACTTTATTGAAGATGATTTGGTTTCTTTGTAACAGTATTTTTTACTGTGGTACCTGCATATCGGGATTTAAAAAAAAAAAATCTTTGAAATAGGATTGAGTTTCTATGGTACCCTTGCAGACTGGGAGAAATAGGATTATCACAATAGTCAACTAATTGATCAAATTTATGTATACCGAAAAGTATCCATGCAAAGTAGATTTCTTTCAATCAGATTCTTTGTGCTGGTGTCACAATTGTGACGATTGCTCAATCCAGCCTCATCAGAACTTACATGATTCCTATAACTATTTTGATTAGACTTTACTTTTTCTTTTTAACAACTCCTTTATTGAAAGGGTGAAATGATCTTGGTGTCTGAAAGCTATGTAATACTAAAGGTAACAGGACAAATTTATATTATATCACACAGTTCTAAGTTCTACTGCTGATTATTATATTCGACTGTAGATGTTATTGTGCAAGAACAGTATCTGGTTTTAGGTGGATGGAAAGTTTTGGCTATGCAGGTAATTTTTCAGAGTTCATTGTTGTCATTGGAAAAGTTTCCACAGATCCTGTTCAGTTTCACGCTGGCCCTCATGGCTCAGTTTTGACCTTGGCAGCTCCTGGCTGCAGTGCTTCTGTAGGCAGACTTTTAGAACTGAACCTTGTAACTTGATCTTACAGGTGTTCAGCACCTCTAAAAGGGCTGAAACGCAGAACTAATATTTCAGGATGCTCAGGTTTGTGAAACAGGACTTTGCTTTGTCATCAGGAAGCTTTGTTACTTCTGTCTGATACATGGCTTTCCAGAGAGAGGAATAAAATTAAGAGTTATGGGTTAATCGGTGATTAACTCGTTACACAAAACAACCACAACGGTGGTCACCATCACCAGGGGCAAATTGGAATAACAGTTTTTACTGTATCTTGAAGTATACTGAACTGTCCCTTGATTCCAAATAGTGCCATTCATAGAGTGTATATGTCTTGCTTTTATTCTGCTGGTATTCGTGGAGCATCTGAAAGATGTCAGGGAGGCTGCTAGGCTTTTAGCAGGTGCAAAATCAAGTCTGGCAACTTCATAAAGCTACAGGGTTTTTGCAGCATTTGCATTGCAGCTTCCCAAACATTTGGAGCCTTTCTGCCCAAGGATATGGCAGTCTCACTAGCAGATGCAGTGGAGGTTTACATTTAGAATTAAACATGGCAGGTATTTAAGATTTTTAGTGTACATGTGTGACGTAGGTGAAGTGCCCTGAAATGTTAGGTAGTATTGGTAGGATGGATAATCAATAAATAGGCCTGCCTAACTACTTGGGGGAAAAAAAGACTAATAATTAGGACTTAGAAAATACAATGTGAAGAGCTCCATTTAAAATCAATTTAATAAACTGTACTTGCCTTTCTAACTTGTGGGGTTAGATCTGAGTCCTTTCAGAGTGAATAGCTCCTTACCCTCGTCTGACCGTGCTCTTCCAAGGCAGCCGTGTTTAGAAGGCAGTGCACAGTTGTGCTGCATGGTCATGGTCTGCTCTTTCCTCCCTTGGACCAGCCTCGAGGGCAAGGTCCCAACCTCGCCCTGTCTAGAGCTGCTAATTTGTTCAGTCCTCTGTGACCCAGGCTCCTGCACGTGCTGAAGGTTTACCTACAAAGCCTCCACATGCTCTCAGCAAAGTGCTTGTTATCTACCAGAGACTAAGCCGTGATAAGGATACTGGAATTTTTGGTTTACATACATTCGTGTTCTTGTATGTAAGTGTGAACAGTGACCATAATGTGATAAATAGCAAACACATCTATATTAGTTACATTTGGGAAATGAATTTTTGCAGGTCTATATATCGAAGTTGCCATTTTACATGTGTAAATGCTCTCATTTCAAACACTCATCTAGATACTGACTGAGCGTTTAGAGTTTTTAATTCATGTAATTTGTGTTCTTTATGCTCGCTTTCTAATTCTACCTTTGAAATTTTTGCAAACCAAAGTTCTACCTTTGAAATTTTTGCAGTGTTAGGTTTGTGCTGACAGAGTTGCTACTTGGCAAAGATTTCAGCTGTGAAACAGAGTGAGAGTATGTGCTTTGAATTTTTAATTTTGGTTTCCTGTCTGGAGAAGAATGTTGTCCTTTTAGATTGTATTGCTTAAGAAATAGAAATTTATGAATGAGGATAAAATTTGGTGTTTTAGGCCATGCCCAAATAGGAGTGGTGTAATGAAATCTATTAATTACTCTAGGCAAACACTTGTTTTGGAGCCATGCTTTGTTATCCTGCAGCATAATATAGATTTACTTCCGATGTGAAAAATGAAAATAATAAAGACTTTATGGTAATCTGCATTTTGGTTTGTATCCTGTTTAGGTTTGTTGTAGCTAAGTCTGAAGAAACTAGCTATAGTACTGCATAAAATAGGCCAAACACAGCTCTAATCTTGCTCCATCTCTACTTAGGACGAGTTGCAGATGTAGCAAAAGTAAAACCTGAATGAGATGCCTGTGTTCTGCTGTGTTTCCCCACTAAGGATGAAAATGCTGCACAAGTCATGTTTTAAACCAAGGAGATCAGCTACAGATGCTCTTGATAACATGCACAGAGAGAATAATCTGTTGCTTCTACTTTCTGACTATGGCTGACATTTTTTTCTTCAGGCTTCTCATTTGAATTTATTTCAGATTGATTAATATGTTTCACCTTTTCAAGATACTAAATTTTTCAGTTACTTGTGTGTAGGGGAAATGTATCTCTAAATTACTGAAAATACATGAAGCTTATATCTGGGTTATATTAATTTTCAGTGGAGAAGATTAAAGCAAGGTGATCAAAAGCTGTTCTGCTGTAAGACACAAGTCCAAAACCAGTGTGTGACTGGATTGAAAAAGTCTTTAACTGTATGTTCACATCAAAGAATAGAATAATGTGTTAATCTTGTCTGTAAATATTTATATATATATAATATTTATAATAGATGATTTTGGGAGCCTCAAATTGTATTTCAACATTAAATCTGAATTTGAATGAAAACTTTACTTTTTGACAGAGAAACATTATTCAGGAGTGCAGAAGAGAAGCAGCCTGACAGTCATTGTAACTTTGACACATACAGTAATTGATCCACAAGAAATTATTGGGAGGAGGTTGGGAGGTGGTATGTGGACATGACCTGAAAAAGGAGGTGTACTAATTTTTTTCCATCTGGATTTAATTGTATGTAGTTGGCAGAAAACATCCCAATAATATTTTCATAATGGATGGTATAATGGAGCATCTGCAGTTGTACCAATAATATTTTACTAAATTATTCTTGAATCCAGATATTAGTTTCTGAGTGACAGATACTTTATTTAAAAAAAAAATTTAAAATCCAAATGATACTGTACTCACCTCCTTCCTAGGTCATTCTTTCTTGTAGGTTTGGTTTTTTTAGTTTAACATATTATTCCTAATTCCTACTCTAAAATTTGTCTAACTTTTATTTTTACTCTTTCAGTTTTGTAACATATGAAAGAGTGTTATCATTTTGTGCCTGTTTTTTCAAGTGAGTTCGTAATGAATATCATTCTTACAGAAAAGGTTAGGTTTTGAGACTAAAAGATGAATTCACACTGTAGTTGCCCCATTTTGTTCTTGTCTTTTCAAAAAAGAATACTTGTCATTAATAATTTTGGACATATGAAACAGTAAAATATTTGCCATTAGAAACTGCTTGCAAAATGCCTTTATTTTGTACCTTTGGTGCTGGTAACCAGAATAGACTTTGTTTGCAGAATCACCATGACATTGAAAGTTGTTATATAACCGCCACAATTCTGGTTAGCAGGAACTCAATATTGTGTAAATATCAGAATTACCCAGCTGACTCTAGCGGGAGGTTATAGCACAATCAGATTGATTTTCCGTAATGAATGTTAATAATGATCAGTTAATATTAACTACTTTCTGCTGTGGTAACAAGGGCTCCTGTTAAGTCAGGGATAATGTGACAGAGCTTTTAGGGTTGTGTGACATCTCATACAGGCGTGGAAAAAGCCCATCCTGTCAGAGATCATCATATAAAGATCCTGTGGTGGGTTTTGTTCTGCTCTGCCTGCTCCTGTGTGGGTACCAATATCTCAAAACATTTTGAGCAAGCATCTAGGTAAGTGGCAAAAGCAGAATTGCTTCAGAGGTCACAATGACTTTGCATAATGAGTCCATTAGATGCGGTAATCAATATCAAGCCCTTGGATCTTATGAATATTGATGAAGCAATTGTAGAGAGGAGGTAGATGGGGAATTGAGATGCATTTTGGCATAATCAGAGTAACGGTTAATGGTTGAGGTAGATTATTGGTCCAGTTACCATCTCACAACATTTTGGACCTTTCTAAGTTATCATTAATAATGGAAAAGCCATTATGGCATTTGCAGTGGGAAAAAACTCATGGCTTGTGTTGCATTCTGCCCACACAGTGCTTCTAAAGACAGTGGGTGTCACTCCATTGTTTGAAAAACAATGGTAAAAATCCACTGGTGAAAACAGTGGGATTCCTCACAAAGTGAGGAATTATGTCACCTTTTCACTTTTTCTGTGAATTGTTTTTCTGCCTTTCTTTATTTTTTTTCCTTTTTTTTTTTTTTTAATTGGTTGGTTGATTTTGTTTTTTCTTTGTCCTGATGATTTCCTCTTTTCTGTAGAGGAAAAACAATCTGGAAGTTTTTGTGAGTAGTCAGGAGCATGAAGTTGATTTTTGCATGTGCCCACAGTTGTGTGCCCCTTCACCCTTCTGGCCTGGGCTTAGTGCAATGGCTTCATTCCTCTGAGCCCTGTAAGCAGCACAGAAACTTCTGAAAATCCCTGCTGATAGCTCACATGCAAGTGCTGGCTGAAATATGTTGCACTGGCATTACAGAGTTTGCAAGCACAAGCGCTTGTAGCTGGATTATACAATCAATCATCTGATCTGCAGCCTGGCTATTAGGCTGCAGAATGGAGTAAACAAAAATTTCTTACCTTGCAGAGGTTGAGCTGAACATGTGTCAATAGATACCTGGCAAACTTACTGAGGCTTAGGTCAGTTCAGGCCTTGTCCTGAGGGTGGGACAAATCAGTCAGATGAAAGAAGGTAAGGGGAAAGATGCAGAAAATGTAAAGAGTCGATGCTTTATAAAGTAAGAGAAGTGTCCCTGACAGAAGGATGACATTTGAAGTGTGAAAAGCTCTGGCCTATGAAAGGAGAGTGCACAATTTTCATTTCATGCTCTTTTGCCTGTGTAAGCAGCTGATATGGTGTTGAAGGGCACAGCCTTTCTCATTCAGCAATTGAATTCAGCTCTGAATTGAAAGTCTAGGTCTGTGCAGAGGGTTTGTAAAAAACTTGGTTCAATCAGCAATGACCAACTCACTCAAGTCATAATACAAAATCCTGAGACTCAATTTTTATTCTAGCACTTAAGAAAACCAGTATGCAGAGCAAGTAGGATTTTTTAACATAAAAACTGAGGGGTAACTTCAAGATTGCATCTTTTACTTAGGTAAATCACACAGGTTCCAGTGTGGTGGAAGTCTGTGTGACTAATACACACAGCATGAGCGTAGAGGGCCAGAGTTAGAGTGACAAAAAAGTTACGTTAACAGAGGATATTTCAAAAAATAGATTTCCAGATAGTAATAAGTACATTTAGCTGCAATTGTTCTCTGGTGACTAAAATAAATACCTAGGAATAAATGTTGTCTATAAATAACTATTTGGCTTAGTGCCAAATTTCTCTGCTGTTTATGGAAAAGCAGATAAAAAAAAGGCTGTTGCTGTGACTTTTCCAGCATATGACCTGTTTTGACCCTTACTCCTGTGAAATGAGACCAGTGTGGCTGAAAACTATCAGCCACAAGTCCCATGCCATCAGAGAACTGTGCAAGGGACATTTAGAGGAAACTAGGCATGGCAATTTTGAGATATGAGTTTGAAATTACAAAAGAATAATATTACATAACTTTTCCTGTTAAATAGCATCCCTCGAACGTGTGACCTTGACTAGTTTTGGTGAATTCTGTAGTAAATACTCTTGTTTTGCATTTATTTTAGAGATATTATACATTTTTTGTTGTTGTTGGAACGAAGAAGGGCCCTTTTGCTTTTTCCAAATAGTACTGAGATGCTACAAATGACAGCAAATATGCAAGCTGATAACAGCAATAACTTTCTCCATCTCATAGTGTCCTCCTACTGAAGGTGGTGTCCAGCTGGACACTGACAGTGTCTCACATTTGGCATAGAGTTATGGTCTTATAGAGGCCCAGCCACTACGTGTGCTTCTTGGAATATTTTTTTTAATTTTAACTTAGTGTCATTCAGAATTCTTTACATCAAATTTCAGTACTAATTAAGCTGGTTTCATTAGTGATGCCAAAACTTGAAGGCATGAAACATTGACAACTGTTATTTACCTTCAAAAAATACTATTCACCTTTTTCTATCTAGAATTAGTCTGCTTCTCTATAACACCTGGTAGCACAATTAAGGATATTTTGCTGTCTGGCATTGCTTTGAGAACTTTGATTTAGATTCTTATTTGTATAGTTCAACACTAGACCTTGTAAGTTCATTCATTACTTGAATTTTCCTTTTTTGATTGCCAGGATTATGGGTATAGAAAAACAGACATAGAATCCTTTAGGCTGGAAAAGACCTTTGAGATCATCCAGTCCAGCCATTAACCCAGCACTGCCAAGTCCACCACTAAACCGTGTCCCTCAGCTCCGTATCTGCTAGATAATTTTTCAGCCATTTCTTTTCACATTCTGCAGACAATGGAGCACTAAATTAACATCATTGCCCTGTGTCACACTTGATGTCCCCTAGTTCTTACATGCATGTGTATTTTCAGCTTCCATTAGTATTTGTGTACAAATTGTGTCTTTTTTTTTGCAAACAGTTTAATAAAATACATATTTTATCTTGCTGTATTTCTATTAATTTCTTTTATAAACCTTATAAAATGGTTTCTTCATATTACAAACTGTCTTTGTTTTGTTACAGTAACTTTTCATAGAAAGCTGGGAATGCAAACTGAGTTAAAAATGCCTTTATGAGCAAGTCATTCTGCCTTCTCACAATCTTACTATGGTTTTATTAACAATTGTTTTAACTTGTACAGGAGCCATTTTAATGTTCATTAGTACCAAACAGTGAACCATAAATATATGGCTTTAAATGTATTTATTCCTCAGCTGTTTTTTTTTCTATTAGCACTCACTTGCTCCAGAATGTTACAGCTTTCTGTGGCTCTCCAACAAGCTGCACCATCGCTGTTGGGAAGATAATTTCCATTGGGTGTGCCCACAATTGCAGTAAAAGTACAGGAAAGTGGTAATTTTACTGCTGTAGGCTCAGCCTTCTTAGTCCTAGCTGTTTGACCTGTTTCAGCTAAAATTGCTCCAGAGATTCCCTACCACTACTCCCACAGCAACCTACTTGGAGTTCAGGGAGTGCAGCTTTGTTACATGCAATCTTTGGAAAATGCCATCTTTCCTATCCCATAATGTGAATGGATTGGTTTATCTTTGATTCATGACATTCAGTCCTTTCATGTGGATCTTCATCTTTACAGTCACCAGCAGTTCCTGTCAGTCTGTGAACTGGAATACAACTAACCTTAATCTACTTTAAAGCCATTTCTGAGCGTGCATGTATGATTTCACTGCTTTGCTCAGACTTGAATTGGTTTTTTTACTTTGTTTTCCTTCTGCAGACAGTTCTGTTTCTCAGAAGATAAATATTAGACCCTTGTTGGCCTGTATAATGTTTCCCTTTGCCCTCCTGGCGAGTTTTAGTGGTGTCGTGGTGGGTGTTTGTTGTTGGTTGGTTTGTTGTTTGGGTTGGTTGGGTTTTTTTTCAGATTTCTTTTAAATGTAGTATTTAGGCGTTCTCTAGAGAGACAGTGTGCCAGATGATATAATCAGTACTTAGGCCTTTCATTTCACTGAAATGCCTACAGGTTGCACAAACATAGTTTCTGACCCATTTTGTTTAGTGCTACATCTATGAACATGGGCAGTAAAGCAGCCCTCAAAATTTGGGGATGTTTAATTTTTATTAAATAATCTCTGCAGCTACCAGATGACTTACTAAAATCATCATAATGGCCTGTTAATTTCCATATTTTAATTCTGTTGTTTAACTTTTAGAAGCAATAATTATAATTTTTTATTGTTAATACCAATTTTTTTTTAACATGAATAGAAAAAATATGAGAGCCCTCTGGTGGGTTGTCCAACCTCTGCATATGTCTCTGTAAATAAGAGCATAAAAAATGAAGTTGGTTATCAATCCACTGCCGAAGTGAGAGAAGCCCTCAGTGCATGCTTATTCTCACACTTAGTTGGTTTAAATCCTATTGCACTTTTGGTAATAGTTTACATTGCTTCTTGAATTTGCTCCCTGTTTTCTAAAATTAACTTGATCTGAATAGAAACTGTGAAACCCTTTCACCCCTGTACATCACCTGCTCACAGTGTTGTTCACATTAATCACCAGTGTCTATGTGCATATGAGCAAGGTCTTGGGGAGGAGGAACCCATCCATGTAAATTATGAATCCCACCACAGAAGGTCATTCCAGCTTGTTCGGGGGACATAACCACAGCCCAAGCCCTGGCCTTTGCTGGCAGAGAGAAGTAAATAACACAGCCCTCCCTAGTTTCATTTATTATTTTGTTTCCCTGTAAGGCCCCAGACCATGCTCCAAGGGCTACTCTGTTTGAATATTCCAGAAAAATCAAGGCAAAGAAAGAACACTTGTATTAAATACAAAAAATAAAGGGATTCAGCTTGATTATTGTTACATATGCTTGGAAAGGCTAACAGTTTTGAGAAATTAGAAAGTTATTTACAATATAGACACGGCAACGATGCTCTCTTTTTCCCTTGGGTTCTCTTGCATTCAGAATGTATATACATGGTTTCATTAGCTGGAGAAAAAGAAATCAAATGCCTCTGGAACTGATCATATGAAAGCAAAAGAGCTCTTCCTGTCTTTATATGTAAGGGGCAGTTTTGAGGAAAAAAAAAACTTTTATTTTTTACAAAGGTTTAAAAGAAATTAAATTCTTTTTCATCCTTTTTTTTTCCAGTCTATTTCAGTGGCAAAATGGGGGGAATGAAAGAGACAGAATAGCAATATAAACATTTAATGAAATAAACTGAAATGCCAGTGTGCTCTTTCTTTAGGTGGCAGAACAAATATCAGTCTACTTATAGGTACAATTTTTGAAGAAAAAAGTTTATCTATCTTGGGCTTTTTAAGTATAAACACTTAAATTATTTTTCAACACAGTTTTATTTTTTATTGTCTTTTAATAATGGAATTTTATTGATGTTTAAAATAGAAGTCTTGTTGCCTTCCTACATAGTATAAAACATCAGGTTTCCCCTTATTCCCTGAAATGATGGTGAGCTGTATCACGACAGCAGAGTTGCATGGCCTGTCTGCAGTCAGGCTGGAAGGGTCTCCTTCATCAGAAGGTTGAATCATCTGTTCAAATTCTGGTGCCTGTTCTTATCTACAGCACAGTTCAACCTGATCAATCCCTGTAAGTCACTGAAGAGTTGTCTGTCTGAAAGGAATGAGAGGAGAGATTAAAACCTTATGAAATACTCCGGTGTACATACTGAAAAACAGTAACCCTTTCACACTGACTCTTTATGAATGTTGTATTACTTGATACAGCCAAGGCCTCAGGGTGCCTTGGCTTCTACTCTTTCTTAATGTGTAAAAAAAGCACTTTTTCTGAAATAAGAGCAAGTGCTGTGGGAGCTGCCATGGAACAGCCATTCCAGTTTGCTTCTCCGTGTAGACAAGTGCTTGCATTGTACTTGCCATCCTTTTTGGACCAATATAAAGCTCTTTTTCTTATAAAATTGGCAGCCAAACTTTTGGAAAAATTTAGCCTAATTATGCCAATTCAAAATCTTTCTAATGACTGTAATATTTATAACAGCAGCATAAGGGGATGAGACTTAATCCTTCTAGTGCTACAGTAAGGTAGAGCACCTCACAAAAATTAGGAATTTGGTTGTATACCAATACAAACAGCCAGCTCCGTTCCTCCTTAGCTGCTGTCCCAGCTCCAACTAAATATAACAGTAGAGTATTTAGAGAAAAAAAGATATCTTCAATTGAATAAAATTACTATTATTCAAATTGAAAATGCAATGAGCAGACAAATCCAATCATACCACTTATGACTTATGCATGATGACTGGCAGTGTTATTACATTAGTCTAATAGAGCTGACTGCTGAAAAATGTAATGAATTTCTGGGAACGTACAGTGTGGACTCTTCCTAGGCATGATTTAAATTGGCATTGTGTGTGTGTGTGTGTGTGTATGTGTGTATATATAATTTCATGCAAAAAAGGTCCTGAATGCTTCTTCATATAATTTAAGTTATACTTGACTGTGCTGCTGGAAATTAGTTTTTTCTTTCCTGTGGTCCTTCCAACTCCCCCTGACTTTGCTGTGGTGGTGAATGATGTGTTAGGAAAGATCAAAAAACAAGGAGCGTGGATCATAAAATGACTAGAAAGCCTCATGGTGGAACTACAAACATGAAGTGAAAGTCAGTTCTGTGGTTAGCAATAATAGAAGTTGCAGCAACATTCCAGAAGAAAAAACCCAGTAGGTGATGGAAAATTTGTGTATTTGGGGTTTGTTTTGTTCTGTCTTTTGATTTTTGTTGAAGTAATGTCAGAGGCATTTTTCCTTAGAATGATCAGGAATTTGAGGTTCTTGAGTGCAAAACAGCATTATGCAAGAAGCTTGCAAAATTGTGGTATTTATTTGTGTAACAATCCGATTTTCAGCAGTCAAATAGGCAGAATACTTGATTGAGTAGATAGAGTACAATTCATATTGATATTTGTAGCATAGGTTTCTGAGGCCTTTCAAATAGTTGCAAAGAAAACATTCCAAACATGAAAAGAGCTTCAGAAGTGTTGAAATTATTTCCTGAGTTTACAAGAAAGCCTAAAACAATAGCTGTGAGGTGTGAATAGCTTCCTTCATTTCAGTTAGATGTAATTTGAATTAACTTACTTGTCCAGGAGTTGTATGGTCCTACTTTGCTAAATCAAAGTTCAGTTGAGGATGTAGGAAAGATGATTCACGGGCCATATCTGCTTAGTCATATTTGCACATTTGCAGAACTTTCATTTCACTTTTAAGTTTTTAGCTGAGCTCAAATTCCTCAAACTTCACCCTCCAGTTTTACTCGGAAGTGAAAGTTGGTTTCGCAGGGGATGTGAGGTTTGGCTTTTCTCTAGCTTTAGGAAGTCCTTACGTATTTTAAGCACAAGAAATATTTTTCCTAATCTTTCTACAGAAGAGTAAGTGATCAGGGAAAGATTTTCCCCTACCTTTTCCTTAGTCCTCTGCCATGTATCTGGACAGGGAGAGTAGTGAAATCCTCTTCTGGTATTTGAGAGCCAGAGTGGGGCTGTTGGCTTGGATTAACACACCAGGCTTTCAGCCACATGATGTGGTTCCTGGTACTCCAAGGCCAACTCCATTGCCGTGCATAACGAACAAATATGAAATTATATTAAGAAAAGGGTGAAGCAACACTGCCAAAAGTATTAAAAAGATTTTTAAACAACCAAATTCATAGTATATTGATGTTTTTATTACTCTCACTGGCTGTTGCACATCCAGAATAGCCTTGAAACAAGGATAGCAAAATCTGCAATGAGCTTCTATACATCAGGAGATTATTACTAGTTTTCATTGTAAACTAATGATTGAAGAGCATAGCTGGCACAAACATAATGGCCATTAGGGAATAAATTTCTGTAAACATTTTCTGAGAGAAGTTTGAGAGAGCTCCGGTAAATCCAAGAAGCAACCACTTTTAAAACTAGTCACAGGAAATCATAGCCAGTATGGCTGATACATAGCAGAATATTTGTGAAAATATGGGCACATTCATAATTGCACAAAAATCCAGAGATGTTAATGTATAAAATGCATTGGAAGTTATTTCCAAGGTAATTATACTTCAGTATAATTAAATGCTGCTGCAGCAGTTTTTGCCTGGAGGGCTTTTCAGTCTGGATGAGCATGTTGTTACAGGAGCAGCTTCACCTGCAATTCCTTTTATTTCCTGTAAAACATTATCCAGAGACATGTAAAATAGTTAGAAGGTGTCCATTTCTTCCAAACAGCATCAGAATAACCTTTTGACATATACTTTGGTTTTCAGAAGATGATTTTCAGATGAAGTGCTAAACGCTCTGGTTTTCAGGGGCAGTTAATAACCTGAGCCGTTTTGGAAAGTCCAAGCCTGAGGGCTCGGGAGAGGTTTAATACGAAATACGTATAAAGCTCACCCTCTTACTGTATTCACTAGTATGTAATGCACCAGAAAGACAAAAAGTGGATGCCAAAAGAATCAGGGAGCTTTCTTCTTCCATGCCTGTAGCAGGAATTATTGTGTTCCTGCTGATGAGTGCTCCTCTAGGCACTGGATTCCTCCTCTTGAAGGTGTCATAAAAGTTATGATGGTTCTGAAGAGCTGGTAATTTCTGTCGTTCAGTTGCAAATACATTGTGAGGAGACAGTTCAGGAAAGAGGGAATTATTTATCATAGTAAATATTACTTGTATTAAATTACATATTCTGCATTTATCTTCACAGCTAATAGATATTTTCAAATCTGTTTTCCTACAGACAATTTATGGAGAAAACTTCTTTTTACCATTTTTAAATGAGTACTGGGACGAATGAGAATTGATTTGAGACTCACTTGAACCCATGATCAAAATTTTTCTTAAAGATGAATGGGGTGGTTCTTTATTGTTAGTTACAGTTCTCAAAATCAGTCTAACTGGTTTCTATATGGTTACTCTGGAGAAAAAAATTAAAACTATCTTCTTTTTAACTTTAAGGTTGTTTAATTCCAGATTCAGTAAAGTTATAGGAAACTGTAAGTACCAACTTGCACGCTTATATTTTAGGATCAATTCTCCGAAAGCGTATTTTTTTTCTTTTGTTGTAGCCTCACAAACCAGCATCAATTTGTGCTCTGCTGTTAAGGGAGAAGATTTGGCTTCAGAATTACTGAAAGGTATGAACTTACTTCTTTCTGCTTTCTCAGGTGTAGAGCAATAAATCTTTTCTAAGAGTCAGCCAACTCAGTACTGGACCAGAAAAGCTATTTGTTTAAACAAGGATCCTATACTCTTTGCATTCTCCAATTTGAGAAAGCAGATGGAAAAAAATTACATTAAAATGAAACTGTGCATTTTGAGACAGCAAGTTTATGCTACCCTTATTCTTGCTCTTCCTGATAGTAAGATTTATGGAGTTGCAACTGACTCCCTCAACATTCTCATTGGATTTGAAATAGTTTCAACTATTGGTAGTTGGATTGCTGTTTTAAGTCTTATAAGTAATTCATTGCCTGTTAATGCTCTCCTGCATAGAACTTTATTGTCATAAAATCTTATCATCCAGCAGTACCTTTTCTATTGGCATTTAATATTTTCTAGCTTGCTAATGGTGTAGCTTTCAAGATCAATCAGTATTACTATTACCTATTCTACAGCTTCCTTGCTATACTTAATCATCTTTAGTGTAGAAGCACTGGAAACTACTAGAAAGATGATTCTTAGCAAATGATATTAATATTGATGGTACATAATTAAGTCCCAAAATGTATAAAGGTGGTAGCAGAACTCGGTGTCTTTACCACACTTATGAAAAGACAGGTTAAGTTTAAGCATTAATACTTTCTATATTTAATAAAACTTTAAAAATTAAACATCCATCTTTCCCATCAGTGGTTTCTGGGTCATACCAAAGAAGAGAGGCAGAGAAACTCAGTGCTGCTCTCACAGTGCAATTCACAGTTTATTAATAAAGTCTGTTTCTCTTTTCAGTGTAATTATGGATGCTTCAGGCAGGTGAAAACTGTGGAATCTTTTCTAAGATGACAGTTTATTAAGAACAGAAAGTCAAGTTATTAACCTCTAGAGATCTAGGTTTTGTTGCACAGTGTAAGAGTAACTATGATAATTTTGTAGGGGGAAAACCCAAAACTTAAAAACTTCTAGTGCTTTGGCCTTTTTATTTTTTTTTTTTTTTTACTTTGTGGGGTTTGTTTTTATTTTCTTGTTTAGGAACTGCTTTTTCTCAAAGGTTCCAAAGTACTAAAGTGACACTGTTTCTTTTTCTGTTTGCAAACTCCAGTCAAAAATGAAAACTTCATCTTAGTTATCTGTGATTGGTTTAATATCTTGAAAATTCTATTTTACAAGATTTTTTTCAATGAGCAAGTGGACTTTTTTTTGGAAATCCTGCAGGAGCAATGGTAACAGTGTTGATTTTTATGGATCTTGACCTTACTCAAGTTGCAAGCATTTTATCCAAGAATATGTCTGCTGTTTATATCTGTTACAGTGATGAATAGATTAAAATATATTTGAAATCATTATGGACTTGAAACAGAAAGCAGCACGAGAACTGAGGGCAGGGAAGAGGGGGTATGTTGTATTTTTGTTGGGGATATTTAAAACAGTGCATTGGTTTTTCTTCCTTTCTGAAGAAGTCCTTTGAGCCTCATATCAGTTGGAGAGGGTTATCTATTTTACTAGGAGTAGAAACTATCTCTTTGCAGTGGAAGTTTGTATTATTGAAGTATTGCTGAGGCAGTCACATGCATATAGGGTTCTCTACTTAGTAGCAGCTACTCTTCCTCCTGTCTTACTCACTAGACTGAAGGCATAATTTGTCATAAAATCAATAAGACTTTATCAAAAGAAATATCACTTAAGTACGTGTTGTCTGTATGTTGTCCTTACAGACATTTGACCTATTTTGGTTTGAAGTTATTTTCTTTACCATTAGCTATTGTGACAATTTAAAGGAGAAATAAAATGTTCTTCAGATGTAATGGATTAGGTACTGATTATTTTGTCTTTTTTTTTTCTATTGCAGTCTTATTTGCTATGTCCGATGATTGCTGTATGTTTGCTCTTGACCTAACGCAAACATGAATTCCTTAAACCTCATTCATTTTGGACTGTTGTTAAATTGTTAATTTAAGTTCATATTTTACTTCATAGCAGTTTGTTTGTGTCTACAACCTCTAAGTTGACTGTAGTGAAACCATGCTGCCTTAGCCTCGGAGATGGAATGGGCGTTCTCTGCAGCAGTCCTGTTGTACCCAGCTTGCCTGGCCCATGTGCCAGTGACCCGTGGCAATGATCTGTTCTTGTGGACAAAGCAGTTCTGTTTTGACCACAGACACTCTGATGTCCTGCTGATGAATATTTCTCCTTCTGTGTCTGTTTTGTCAGCAGGAGAATACCTTACTGTCTTTGTTTTCAGAAGGCTGGAATTTGCATTTGGGCTTTTGGACTTAGACACTTCTCCTTATTTATTGCTTGAAATTTTTTTTTTTTTTAATAATGCTTATAATCTACACTTGTATCCAGATCTGGGTGACTGACAATATTTCCTAATAATATCAAATAATATCACAAGTCATTCAAATTTGAATGCAGGAATTTCTTTGTCCTTCACATATACTGACTCGATGTCCTAGGCTCATCATGGAGTGAGTTATCCCTAAAGATGGCTTTCAGCCTAAAAGAAAACCACTTTTCTTGTGTTCCGCACATATATACTCACATATAAGCTGTACTACTGAAATCTGTTCAATATGGGTAGCTGGTAAAAGGCATTTTAATATGCATGCATACTATATAATTGTACTTTATATTGTGATTGGTATTCCTATAAGGGCTAGGGGAAAATACACTTTTGGTCATCACGACAGGATCAGAGCAGGGATTCTTTCTACACCCTTGCTGTAGGAAATGATCAGATTCTGAAGGATCACTAAAGGAACTGTTTTTAAATGTATATGCTCAAAATTATTTTTTGTAGACAAGGCCTCTATTTTTGTGAATATTAGTAGGATAGTAGGATTATTTAGAGTGAGAGCAAATATTTCATGAATGAGTCCTTTTGAAGTTCAGGAGCAACACACAATAAGATGGTGGAAACTTTAAAATGGAATTCAGGTCTTGCAAGAAAACTCTAAGTTAGCAGATTTTTAAGATGCAAAGTACATACTTGAAATCTAGTGTGTATTCCTAAATTGATGGATTCTTATGCCTTTTCAGGCACAATTTTTCAGCAGGGTTAGATGAAGACTTTATTGCTATGGCAGTTCAGTGTTCCACAAAGATGTCTGGCACGTGTTGTAATAAGATGTCACTTTGGTGCACCTCTATGTCATCAGGTCTGAAGTGGGAATAATGCTGTGACAGAAGCATGAACAGTCTGCCCTTTTGCCTTCTTGTTCATTCAAATTGAAGAAGAAAGCAGATGCTGAAAGACAGTAATTGCTTATCTCTGTATGGTTATGAGGAGGATTTGTCTGCTTTGATATGTAACCTGAACAGGACAAGAGACTGTGCCTGGCACAGAAAAGGGCTTGTGCAATACAACCCAAAACATGGCTACTGTGGCTAATTTTGGAGTTTCTGGCCTTGACAGTATCCTTTATTTCAGTTATTTTTATTTATTTATATATGCTTTTGTTAGCTGCTCAGGCCATGTGAGTTATGGCAGAATGCCTAGATTTCAATCCTTTAATGTGCCTAGTTATTTGTCCCCTACAGGCAAATATTCTGAGTGCTGGTCTCTCCCCAGGATATCCATTTACTCCTTTACTGCATCCTGACTACTTATAATGGCTATGTAAAAGACCATTATTAATGACAGATAAAAATATTTTGAAAGGAATTTTTCCACAAATATCATACTATGTAGCTTGTGCTTCAGACTTTTTTTTGTCTAGGTAACTTTCTTACATCCTTGAAATGTTGAAAATTTGGTGTCGTGGTGTCTGAAGCAAGATGAATTTTGTTTGCCATCCTCTAGTACTTGAGGCCTGTAGTTAGGTATGTAGTGCAGGATGTTCCTTGCTGTATGAAAAGCTACACGAGCTTTGTACCAGAAGGAAATCAGCAGTTCTTAAGAATTACGCTTTTTATTGAGGCGTAGGCACCTCCATCTTTCTTTTCCCCCTTCCTCTTGAGTCAGAGGAAAAGTGTCCAGCTGCTTGCCGTTACAAGTTGAAGGATGAGGGAGAAGGGAGAGAGGAAGAAGTAGCATGACCTAGGGTCATTACTGTCTTATGAATTTCTTAGCAATATTTTATTAAATTGCAATAAAATTGCTAGGTGTGCTCTTGTCTGTCATTATTGAACTGGTAGAAAACCAGGCTGTAGTAAGGCAGGATGGCTCTTCCCCTAACATGTAGTTATGAAAAGCCTTTGAACCTGACTATGGTGTGTGGTGATGGTGTTACAGGTCACTGTAAGGTTAGAATTATTTGAGGTAGAACAACAACAGAGCTTAGCACTGGAGTTCAGTAGGTGCTGTGTCAAGACCGAGTTCCTTTGAGAGGAAGGCAGTCATGGGCTCATTTCACTTCTTTTGTTTTGCAAACTCAAAACAGTGTCCAAAAGAAATTAATTATATATAGTCTTCAGCTACAGACAATTATAAAAGTTGAAAGACTTCAATTGTGTGTATTATCTGGAGCAGAAAGGCCGGACTGTAGGAGTCCTTTAGAGTTAGGAAATAATTTTCCCACTGACAAACTGTTGTCTGACAATCTACCCCATGAAGCCATTATTCCTTTTTCTGTCTGCTATTTGGGCAACTCTTGGATAAAACACTGAGTTAAATGTGTCCATCCATAAAGCCTCTGTGTCAGACAAAGGTTTTCCTTACCTTTGTTACAGGCTAAAGCAGTTTTTCTTTGATTCCCTCCACGAGATATTAACCTCTTGTGCTGCTATTATTAGGTACCCACATTGCCAGCTTTGCAGATTTGGTTTCTCGCTCACCGTATGAGTCTCTAAGAGACACGTTAGCAGGCTGTAACTTAATTTTCTCGGAATCTTATTGGGATCTAATTTCATGTACTGCTATTTGTTGTTATGGCAACAGTATAATGAGTTGAGCTGTATAAGGGTGGAAATATCACACACAGTTTCTGTTCAGGGTAAAAATGACAAAATGGCATTTCTATAAATGGTGTTCCAGAATAAACTGCTTCAGTGGGACTCATGAAGTTTTCCTTCCAGCTAATTCTTCATCACTCTACAGTTTTTAAAGTAAGTGGCAGAGAAAGAATTTTAAAAATAAAAGTCCTGGAAGAACTTTTTATAAAAACAGCAGGAAGGTCACCCTTCTCGTTTAAAGTATAAGAAATAATAAAAAAAGGCCAAGATACTGTCTCCAAAAGTGTCCTTTTTAATACCTTTATTATATTAAAGATTATGAATCCAATGTATATTTCTTTGCAAGATAATTTTAACTGCCAACTATTTTAACTAAAAGAACAATGCTTTTACCATGTCACATAATTGTCTCATAAAAATAAAATTGTGTCCCAGTAAATTTGTTATAATGGATGCTGTCATGCTTGAGGGCTTGGTTCCCTTCTGGGAGTCAATATGGAAATATGACAAATGTGTTATAGGTGTCCTTATGTGGGAAGGCCTCTGTGTCTGTGGATATAGATGCAGTACTTGCATTATTTTTTCTTTTATTATAATACCTAATATATAGAATAAATCACATTACTTTCTTTCTGGAAAGCTGAAAGATAAACTTGCTCGAAGTCCCATGTCCATCTAATGCTTAAACGAATATACCATTGGCTTTTATTCCTTTCTCAGTATAGAGATGAAGAAATGTTTGAGTGTTTTGAGATCACCTCACACTTGGTGTGGCACTAAATTTACACCACTTGTTATTCAGGCTTATTCCAGAAATTAGGGAGCATTTCTGAGAAGCATGGACTTCATTTATCAGAATGATGAAAAGAGAAAGCTAGAAAGCCAAAAAGATAATATTTGCACTAAAGAAGTTTGAAAGCAGAGAAATACTATTACTTCTTGAGTAGGAAAAATCTATTTATGCATTAGCATCCTTAAATAACACTTGTAAAGGTGTTGGATCAAAGAATTGCTTTGCTGCTTAATTGAAGGATGTGGGATGCAGAATAGAACTTTACATGCCAAGGGCTGGGGTTAACCAGTAGGTCTGCAACTCTGATTGTAGCTGAACTTTTGCAAAAGATCTGGCAATTTTTTTAGTGTTCCTCAAGATACTTGCTTTGCCATCATCTGCCATTTGCAGTCTGTGCCTTTAGCCTCCTCTAGCTGTTATCTGCTTATTAATGTACAAATACAGAAAGCAATTTATCACATAGTCATAAACTAGGTTTTCAAAAGGCTATTCAAGTTTAATGAAATCAGGCCCTGGCAGTCTGGCCCAGTCCCAGAGTCTAAGGCAAAAACACCACAACGGGAAAAGGTTGCAAGTTCAGATCAATTTTCATATCTACCTGAAAGTGTTAAAAGAATACCATCATGCATTATAAGATGCTTTTCTAGCAGCAGAGGTCCTGGTGCTGATAAAAAGCAGACCATTATCTTGGAGGAAATGGAGATAGCTTCAGCTAGATGGACTAAGTGTCTGTCCTAGCTCAGGGACAGGATCACACTCTGTATGTTTCTAGCTGGAATGAAGACAAGGGGAACATTTATCTAAAACTAAGGGAAAATCCCATGCAAATAGTTGTGATCATTTGCTACTAGTAGTAAAATTTCCTTCTCTGTTCTCTGATCAGGCATAGTTAAACAGTTTATCTGTTTTAATTACACATCTTTTCTCAGTGTGTGATCTAAAGTTTTTTTATTTCCTAGATTTGGTCAAGTAGATGGTCAGAACATAAATAACTAGAATAAGGCCCAAATGTATGTGAAGGTACCCACCTCCAAAAGTTCCCTGCCCTAGGAAGAAAAAAGAAAGGGAAAAAGAAATTTAAAATTTGAAATGCTGTTGTTACCTTTTGCTATTTGTTTAATTAGCCTCCCTTCTTTCTATAAAGAAAGATGTCTGTATTGCATCATAAGCTGGCTGGGATTGTTCAACTATTCAATTCTTTAATTACCTTCCTTTAAAATCACTCTTAGGCATTGTTTGGAACATACTGGCTGCTGAACACTCTCAGGTTATCCAGAGCTACCTTTATCCAATCCAGTCTGCATTTCAAATTCTTCTGGTACAAACAACAGTCTGATTCTTCCTTTTTATTAATATGAACTTTCAATTGTAATTGTTTTGCTGAAAAATTATAAAAAGGTGGGATTAAAAACTTTCAAGTAGTATCACTCTGTGGGTGATCTTATTTTGTTTATTTTTCTTATGATCGTGGCTATTTAAATGGCATTAATTGGCAGCATAATGATAAAACATAGAGGAATTACTGTGCTAGTCATGATATCCTTGTAGATGGTGGAGAAAACCTTCTACCCTGAAAAACAATCAGTATCAAGAGTATCTTGTTATTATGTCTTGATGGTCATTACATGGGAAAATGTTTGCATTCCATATACTAAATATAGTAATTTTGCAACGATTATGCAGTTAACTGGTCTAGGCTTATGCCGTTCAGTTTCGGGATTTTTGCATTTGAAGAATCTTCCTAATACTTCCTTCATATTGTTCTAGAAGACTTGGGACAGGGGAGGAAAGACAAAGATAGATGAATAAGATACATATCTGGCCTCGTGGTGCTGTGCATGTTAGCTAGTATATATATGGGTACACATGCATACATAGACATACACACACACCTACACCACCCTTACTACTTGCAACACAGTCAAATGTTAGCCATAGATCTATATCCAAATTTATCACATTTCTGCACTAAATAAATTGCTTGAGTAAATATTTTTAACCCTGGAAGTTCTCTTATATTTTCTCCTTTGGAAGAGGCAAAACTTTTTGTTTTCTAGGAGGTCTGAGTAATTTATTTGTTCAGAGTTCAAAGAACTCAGAGTTCTTTTTTTGACATAATAACGAAATTTTCATGTTTCTGCTTTTGCCATAGTCAATGCCTTTCATTTTGTTTTATGAAAGGTATTTTGTGATACCTTTCGTAATACCTGTAGAATACCTTTTTTAATACATTCAAAAGCTGGTGAAAATAAAATTACTCTTTATGTCAAATGGAGTGTCCAAGAGAATATTTACCTAAAGGTTTCTTAATAAAGTATAAGCATGGATTTATATTTCAAATGGAGATCCAGCATCTCTTTTGCAACACTGTGGTCTCTAAAGCACAACATCTAGAGACTGTTAGTAGAGGTTGTAAAATCTCAAGAGGAGATGGTAATGTAGCAATGTACAGGTCTTGTCAGAAAAAGTAAGTCATCCTGCATCACGGTGTGTGGCATCTTTGACCGAAATGTCGGTATAGCTGATATTCTCAAATGCACTTCACAGACTTGTCTGATCCCCTGGGTTTGAAAGAAGGTGAAGGAAGGGTTGGATGCTGTACAGGACAACCTGGTGCAGAGCAGAGCACTGTCTTACCTACCTGCCTCACCAGCCTGTTCCCTGCAGGCACCAAATAAAGATTTGAGGGATCTGGGGAGCAGCAGCCTCAGCACCCTTTGATGTGGGGCACTGCAGGCAGGGGGGAAGACAAGACAGGTTTTTCAGTTTCCTGTCTCTGCTGGCTCCTATCTGCCAGAGAAATCACAAGCAAAGGACTCAGCAATTTCCTTTCCCACCCAAGGAAGCGTGAGAGAGAGCAGAGGATCTCCCCTGCCCCTCCTCTGCAGTTATACTGAGCTGTGGATCTCCCTTTTCTCACCAGCAAGGCAGTGTACAATTGAGTGGTAAGAAAAGCTCAGAGTCATCTGTTAGAGGGATGAGTTTTCAAAGAGTGGGATGTGAGGAAATTTTAGAAAGGTGATTCCTTAGGAGAAGTTCCCATTACATTTTTGTCTTGGTGCCTCATGTTTTGTTTAAAAAACAGCACTCCGTGAAAGATTACAGCTGAGAGAGTGAACAGTTATTTACAAATTAATAATGGAAGCTAGACTGAGGATGGTTTGACAGTATTTTAAAATTAATGGCCTACCATAGAGCATTTCTCTTCTTTGTTTTGCCTGGACCTCTGGCAATATAAATGAGTTTAGCAAATCAAGTTTATGTGAACTAGTTTTTGGTGCTTTTAGCAGAATTATTGATGACACTATAATGCTGTAGATGCTACTGATTAAACCAAAGATATTGATAAACTATGAATTGACAGGCTTGAAAGTGGAATATTGAAAGATTCCTCCTGAAATATACTTCAAGTTAAACAAATAATACCGTTGCTCACAGTCATACAAGCTAATTTGATGAAAAAATTCCACATGTGAGATAAGTGTCCTGGTTTTTAGGAGAAATGTGCAGTGGCTTATTTGGGAGGCTGCTTGAAGAAAGACCTTGTCTTTTTACATGCATAACATGATTTAAGGATTTTGGTTTTTTGATTTTTAAGACAAAGCTTGATTTCTGTACAGAACTGCAAGCTGAAAGAAGCATCACATAAACATGGGCCTCAATGCAGACATTTTCACAGCTGCGTTCTTGAGAAGCATTTTTCCAAAGTTGTAGTGATTGTGTCTGCAGCACAAGGATTTCCTTGGTAGTATAATTACATGCAGGATCTGGCAACAGATCTGATGTGTAATTAAAGCTTTGTGTTGTGTATGCATGGCAAGATTTCGGTAGTAGGGGACCTGTAAGGGCAGCTTCTGTGAGAAGATGCTGGAAGCTTCCCCTGTGTCCAATAGAGCCAATTCCAGCCAGCACCAAGACAGACCCGCTACTGGCCAAGGCTGGGCCCACAGCTGACCATGATGGTGGCAGTGCCTCTGGGATAGGAGTTTTAAGAAGGGGAAAAAACACCTGCACACTTGCAGGTGGAGAGGGGCGTGCAAATATGTGAGAGGAACAACTCTGCAGACACCGAGGTCAGTGCAGAAGGAGGGGCAGGAGGTGCTCTGTGCTCTGGAGTAGAGATTCCCCTGCAGCCCATGGTGAAGACCATGGCAAGGCAGGCTGTCCCCCTGCAGCCCAGGGGGGTACACGGTGGAGCAGGTAGATGCCCGAAGGAGGCTGTGACTGAAGCCCACTCTGGAGCCAGCTCCTGGCAAGACTTGTGGACCCATGTTAAGGGAAGCCCAGGTTTGCTGGCACGACTTTGTGACTCTGTGGAAGGGACCCATGCTGCAGCAGGGGGAAGAATTTGAGAAGGAAGGGGAATTGAAGAAGAAGTGACAGTGACAATGTGAACAGACCACAGCCCCCATTTGCCATTTCCCTGCACTTCTAGGGAGGAGGAAGAGGAGATAGAGAATTTGGGAAAAAAGTTAAGCCCAGGAAGAAGGGAAGGGTGGGAAGAAGGTCTTTTAAGATGTAGTTTTATTTGTCATTGCCCTATTCTGTTTTAATTTATAATAAATTTAACTTATTTCCCCAACTCAAATCTGTTTTGCTTGTGACAGGAACCAGTGAGTGATCTCTCTCTGCCCTCATCTCGACCACAGAGCCTTTTTGTTATATTTTCTCTCCCCCTGTTCAGCTGAGGAGTGGAGTGATAGAGCAGCTTTGGTGGGCACCTGGTGTCCAGCCAGAGTCAGCACACCACAAACTTCTACATTATCTTGTTTTGAACTGATCCTGCTTTGATTGCAGATTGCAGTATTTGAGCAGTTTCAAGGAGTGGTGAATGGATTTTTGTCCCATATCATTGCTTTGCACTGGAAAGGGGTTCCATGCAGGCTGTGTCAGCAGCTGCCTCCTCGGCTGTCAGTGGCAACCTCTGCAAGAACTTTCCTTCTTATAGGTCCTCTCTGACTCGGGCTTTGAGAAGAAAGTAGGTGCAAAGGGGTTTTTTCAGCAATAGCCTAATCTGTGGTCACTGTGCTTGCTATGGAGAGTTTAGTTTGTGGCAGCTTTAAAGTAGAGGAACAACAGTCCATTATACAGGCAAGCCTAATAAGTATATGTTTATATATAAGATCCTGTAGACTTGGAGATATTCTTTATGGAGAATCAGGAGCAAAAAAACTAAATCTCACTAAGTGGGAAGCACTCTTGCCTATTAGTAATCTGAAGTCTACTTTAAAGAGACCCCAGAGTCTGATTCTCTTTCTGTCTGGCCATATTTCCAGCTGAGGTTAGGTTTAGGTTATCCACTAGCAAAAACAGGCCAACACTACTTGCATAGAGTATAATTGCTACACAAGTATTATTATTATTATTATTATTATTATTATTACCACCAGTAATTTAATTGGAAGATGACAAATGACAGATATAGATACTAATACATTCTTAGAAAATCCTTGTGCCTACTATGTCCTCTTTTTTCCAGTTAAGTTGATAACCACTGAGCCATCCTTCCTTTTTATTTTGCTTCTTAATTCTGCACTTACATCGTAGAAAGCCTCTCAATACTTCTCCTCTCCTACCTAAGGGAGGAACTGTACTTTGCTGTGTTTGAATAGAAGATAGCACTTTACTCATCTGCTTGTTTTGTGGTGCTGCTGTGGGAGGGTTGGGTGGCAGCAGTAGTTGTGCATGTCACTGTGGGAGCACTGGGGTTCATGTGACTCTGCAGCCTGAGCAAGGTGGCACAGCTCCTGCAACTGCCTGAAGTCACTCACAGAGCAGCTGTTCATCTGAATCACTTCCATTTAGGCTCAGGGGGCATCGTGGAACCCAGGCACCATTGAAAACAAAAGGATTTAAGCATGTAAAAGCTGCGGTCAATCATGGGTCTTCCTTGGACTGTGTGCCTGGTACCCAGGTGTGCAGAGCACCAGGAGGGCCTCCTGGAGCTGCTCTTTCCCATGGCTGAGTTTGAATCTCCTGAAATTAGTGGTTTTCTTGCCAGGTGTGAACAGGGAAGGTTGATTTGATAGCTTTTGTGGGAGTCCTCATGAAACCTGAGCCAATAAGTTCTCTTTAAATACAGATAAGTAAGGAATATTAATACTGATTATGAGGAGTTTTTGATAGCAATACCTCTGCGCAGGAGCACAATGAGACTTTTAACAGAAGTGGGGATAGAACAGACTGAGAAACACTGGAAGAAGGGGCTGGGTTTCTATGAGCAATAGCTGTGGGAAGAGGAGGAGGAGCAGTACTTGTAATTGGTGTTTCCTTCTTGGAATAAATAATTAATCTCACTATAATAATCCCAGCCCTCCTTATATCTCTGAAGGATTTCTGAATGAGCCTTCAATGAACTCTAAAGAACCGAGATGGTCTAGTTATGGTAGTACAGAGCTCTGTGCATGATAATCAGTCTCTTGAAGACTAAAAACATAAAAGATCCAATAATACTTCATGGAGTCAATACATCTTTTTTGAAATTAATTCTAATTCCATCTTTTACTGTTAAAAAATGAGAGGGAGCATGTGCAAATGTTTAGCCTGTGTGTTGCTTTGCAGAATGATTCCATTAGATCAGCAGGCTGGGGATGAATAATTAACATGTGTAATGTAGGGTGTTTTATATGTGTGTTGGCTGAATGGGCTTGAACTGTATTCTTTGTCATGATACAGAGCAAGTTCATGAACTGTATTGATAGTGATTTGAAAGCTATTTCAAGGTATTATATAATCACTTACAAAAAACAGAACACCTCATCCAACTCATAGACAAGACAAGGAGCAGCTGCAATTGCTCTGACTGCTGCTGGAACCTAGGCAAATTCATTTGGGAACAAATATGTGTATTCCATTTTTTCTGTTCTCAGTCTGGACATAAACATCTGTCACAGAGCACTTGGACAGAAGAAGTTTTGGAACCACCCATCCTGGTTAGTCTTTCTGCTTTTTTTTAGGCACTTTTTTGTCTGTTACGGGCTTCTTTGGGCCAAAGAGACAGGTGTCATAGTGCACAACTGGTTAACATTTTGATTATTCAAGAGAGGCTCTCACCCCTCACAAAGAACCTATGAAAATAATAGTTGCTTCTGTGAAATAGATACAAGGAAAAACAAAGTATACTGCTATTGAAGGCACTATTTTTGCTTATTTGTGGCACTATTTTCACTAACTTGTTCTGAGAATTCTGCAGGTGTTAGCAGTAATTCTAATATAAGGAAAGACACATCAGCAGGGTGATTTAAATTGAAACTTCAGTAGAACAGTTGTAAACTTCAGTGTAATTGCAGTCACAAAAATATCAAGCACAAAAGGAAAATCCGACATCAAGAGTGGGAGTGGAAATGCCAAATTCAAACAGGTGACCATAGACCAAGGAAAAGGAGAACTTTTAGAAACACGAATGGTGCTTCTTTAAGGATATAATTCAAAAAATAATATATTCCTTTTGGTAAGGGTATGAGGGGGTTTTGCTATGCTTACTGCATAGCAAGTAAGTTCTTGCTACCCTTTTTCAAAAGGATGTTGTGACAGCACCTGTCCTGTCTGCTTTGATCCAAAAACTGAATTTGGGAGTGTTGAGAAAGCAAAGGCCCCAGTTCTGACAGTACAGGAGGCCTCAGCTTCTTCACGAACTAGTTCATACATAGCGTATCAAAGAAATGAGCCAGCCATTTGTGACTGAGAGTGACAGCAGTCACAGCTCACTCCTCCTATCCAGGCCATCTCTTGTATTTGGAAAAAAACACTTTAAAGAATGATAAGAATGTGTCACTTGCAGGGGTGAGGATGGGCATTAAAAAAGAAACTTTATGACCAAGGTGGTAATTTTGTTTCCTGACTATTCTGCGTCTGTGCTTTGGAGAGGGACTGGTGGGATAGCCTGGTTCCAGCCATGCCTCTCCTCCAGAATCTCCTGTTATACTTAGTATTTATGCCTTGGCATGGAGTATGTCATATGGCAGAAAGGGTGGAAATTGCCAAATGAAATGTCTCTTTGTTTTAAAAGAAAGAAAATTACTGTCCTCCAGTAGCGGTCTGCAATAGCAAATGTGGCAAGTAAACAGTGATAATGTTAGCTGAAATGTTCTGTGAAAGTCTGCAGGATATTGTAATAAGCTTTTCCATTATTGGTTTCCCCAAACAATTTGCAGTCTAACAGCACTGGAGGGCTGCAGTAAACAGAGCAGTTCAGTTCTGCATTGTGAATGTTTTCTGGAATAAATAGGAAATACAACATTTTTTCGAACAAGGGGAGAACATTCAAGTCAAGCCATCTCATTTCATTCATATTCCTTTGCCAAGTGTTTCCTTGGTCTGGCCTTCTACCTTCAGAGGTGCCTTGGCTCGAGAAGCCAAGTATCCTAGGGATTTAAATAGCATTTAGGTCCTCAGAATCTGGGCCACGTTTGGGATGCTGTTCTGTGCACCAGAAGCGGTGTGAAAAAAACACATCAAATTGGAGTGAATGAAGGAACAAAAAGAGCCATGACTGCTCCGTGGCTCAAAAGCAGAGGGAGGAATCCAGGCATGAATGTTCTGAGAGGCAGAAGCCCCATTTGTAGATAAAACTGCTGTGCTCTGCTAGCTTTTAAGCTTTCAAAGTGTTGGCACTCTGTCCTCTGTTTTTGGCTGGTGTCTTGGGCTAGATGTGTGGAATGTGATGCAGCAGGGGGGTGGGAAATTTTAAAGGGTTGGAAGATGGAAAACAGAAGAGTTGGCCCAAATGAGCAAGCTGTGCTAGCTCCCTAGTACGGGGTGGAGAAGTTGTTTCTGACACTCTGATAAGGAGGCTTAAGCTCCTGAATGGCAATTACCAGTGCAGTCTATAGGTAGAAATCATTCATCAAACTGTAGCGTTTTTCCTCCTCTCTTGCACTTTAAGCAAGCACTTTTCACTCATGATGCAGAGCAAATCCAGCTTTTCTTTTGTCTGGAGTTATTTGAATCCTCTGAAATAACAAAAAATTTCTGGGAACTGCTGCTTTGCATAATTTTTTTTTTCCAAATTGGTGCAAAGATATGGATCTGTCCCTAAGAGTCAGAATGCCATAAGGAAAGAAAATGGATGAAAATTATTTTCCATTACTGTAATTTCTTTGTCTGGTAAAAGTAATTTATTCAAGTTTATAGGATAGATTCTCTCTCAATTTCACTGTTGTGTCTCAGAAATTTCCTTACCTTAGGAAGGATACAGTTGTGGCTTTCAAGACTGCTGAAAGAACATTTTTAGAGGCATCAAAAGCAGTTGAAGCAGTTCTCCCATATTGCTGTTAAAGAGCAGTTTAACAGCTTGGGCACTGAGGCCAGGAAGGGGCTGTTTGATAATGCAGGCTATTATATGGAGTTTCTAGTTTGAGATTGTTTTCCTTTTATTTGTACAAGTCAGTTTAAAAGCTATACTCTGATACTAGTCCAACCAGATCTCACCAAATATAAATAATGTATAGCAGGGTCCTGGTTTTGTTTAGGATTTAGGTTGCAGTGCTTCTGATGTTGCTGGAGGGCAACGTCAGGTTTTCTTGACTTTGGAGCTGAATGCTGGCAGTTAGGACTTCATAAAATTTAACCCTAAGTTTAGCTCAAATCTTCTCAGGAGCATGTGCAAAAATACATTTTGCCATCCTGAGGGTGACAAGCCAAGGTTTTCTGCTTTTGGAAGAGTGAATGAAAGCTGGAAAACAGAACTGATCTGAAAAAGCAGTATTCCTCCTCTCTCTGCAGGGTAGGAAAAGCTGGGAAATGCTGCTTTTCAGCAAGGGCCACCCCAGCCATTACCTCAAATATCACAACCTGTTATTCTCAATGGGGATCTTGATCTTCCAGGGCTCTCTTGGAGGAAAAAAGAACAGTGGGGCATCAGCATTACAGACATTAAATTAGCTTGTGATGGTCCAATATGAAAGAGGCTATGCAAATGTAAGAGCATTTAATTATGTAAAAGTGATGTACCTGTAATTGCATCTCTAATTAATACTATAATTAATATTAATATGATATTAATTTTCTTGGTGTTCATCTTCATATGCCCTTTTTCTAAGAGCATATTGGCAGTGTCTTTCGGAGAACCTTGAGAATGTACAGCCTTGTGCTTCCTGTTGGAAGTCACGAATTCTAAAAAATAGCATACAGCCTAATGTTGACTTGTTCAGGGAAATTAAAGTGAGACTCTGTTTAAATGTGTACTGTAAGCTGGCATAAGTTGGTTCTCTCCTTAGACCTTCTTGCACTGATTTTCAGCATGTTGATGCCCTGACTGAACCTGTCAGGCAGCAGCGCCAAGAGATAGAGGTGATGCTCCAGCAGAGTTGACAAGGGAGAGGATTGTTTCTTCCACTGGCAGCATGGATTTATAATGGTCTAAAATGACTTTGTAATGAATCTCAGTGGGGTTTTTTTCTATTAATTTGAATAGGAAACTGCTCTCTGTGACCAGTTACTAACATTGCTTAGATTGCTGCTGTTCAGCAGTCAGCTTTCCAGTCATGTGATTTCATGGAATTTGGATCTAAGATAACTTTTCCTTTTCCCTAACGTTTTCAGTTAGAGCATACATCTGACTATCTAAATGCTTCTTCAATTACCGTTCTCAAATTAAAGTTTTATGTTTTCCTATGGTCACATACTTTTTGCTTTTATATTAGTTGCAAGGTTTCAAAAGGATGTGTAAACATTAGTAAAATATTTCACAAACTACAAATTATGTGTAATTGTTATTATAGTACGGGGGCTGGAGAAATCTGAGACCTTGTGAATTATTCAGATGTATGTCATAAGGCTGCAAATGGGAAACAGAGAGAGCCTATGCTGATGAGTGCTATGGGCTCTGACTGACTTTGAGGTTAGTCCTGCTCTGAATGGGCTCCCAGCCAGATGACCTTTCAAGGTCTTTTCCAGGCTAAATTATTAATGCACATGTGTGGTTGGGGTGCAATGCCACCTCAGTCCTGGATGCAATGTAGATGTATAAGCAAATAGCAATGGGTGAGGTTAATAAAGATAAAGAGAAGCTGAAGTATTACATTTCTTTGTATAATCTAGTAAGGACAGACATTTTCCATAAGGGTAGTGATAATCCAAATTTTTGTTGAAAATGCAAAAAATCAATTAAAAATTTATTTTTAAATTTAAAAAATCCATTTAAAAAGTCTCCAACTTCTACAAATTCAAACTTTTATTCCTCTTATAAGTGACACCAGTCAAACAGAAATTAATAACGTACAGTGGGAAGTTGGTAATGAATATGTTATACTATGGCTATGTCTGCTGAGCAGAACAGAAAAGCTATTTAATATAAATGTTTTCCTTGTGCTTTAGTTATGTTGAATTCATGTTTTAGATGTTGCATATTTCTTTATTCAAATTTTATTTCTCTTGAAAGAAAATCACGGGAAGAAAAACATTAACATTCTGTTTAACTGCATGTCTCAGAACCTAGCTTAAGGGCCATTTGCCAATATGAACATTTTGTCACTCAGACACTGATGATGCATGTATTCTCTCCAAAAGTATTTATAATAGATTCCCATTGTAGATTTTTGCTCCTGAGTATTGTGTAGGAGTTGTGATTTGTGGAAAGAAAAGAAAATTATATTGCCTAAATTTATTTTAGTGATTTTTCATGTGGGCTAATGCTTACTTTTGTCACTAAACTTGCTGAAATCAGTAACCTGGCAGGGGTATTCCAATAACTAAATGGTATTAATTTAAAAGGTATTTGGTAATGTTTTGCACAAGCTTTTTTCTCTGTTTTCAGTAGACTTGTACTTTAATGTACTACAAATAATGAGATGTGCCATGATAGACACAATGAAATATATGCGTAAAAGAAAGCATTAAAATAATTTGTGACAGCAACAATACTATTGTTTTGTATTTTCAAATCCCAAAATGTGCCCCAGAATCTGGTGGCTCTGCAGTAGCACAGCATCCAGCACCATGGGGTTGGATTTTTCAGGCAAAAATTCGATGCTGGAGGATCCAGTGTCCACGCTATGTGTGTTTTGAGCATTTTACTTTAGACAAGCTCTTGTGTGCCTTAGCCTTCCTTAGCTGGAAAAGGGTCTGGTTTCAGCTTTCCGAGAGCATTCGGTGATGTGGAGCAAAGCATGGTAGGTAGGGACGGACGATCAGGAGACTTGCTTCCCAAAGGCACACTTAATTTGAGATTAAATGCCAGTGTAAACACACTTTTCATTCCCTGTAAGAGGGGAGCCTCATGCTGTCTTTTTTCCTCTTATACACACACACAGAATGTTCCAGTGATTATCATTTTGCTTCAGACAACTGGTATCTATGAATATGACAAATCATCGTCAACATAATGCATTCTGGGATCTACATCTATCATCAGCTGTTCTTTTATTTTGCTGCAGTCTAGCTGAGGGCATTTTGATTTTTGTCAGGAAACACCGAGGAGAAAAACATCTCTGTTGAGAGGTAAAAGCATTATGTGCAATTATTTAAAGTTATAAATAGTAGGAGTTACGTTCACTGAGCTGTATAAAAAGACTGCGAGATCCGTTTAGTTGGATTCTTGGTTTTAGTTGCAAACCACAATATTTTTATTTTAATTGATGCAATAGATGTATATATGTATTTTAGATATTTTGCAGGAGGTGTTCTCTGGAGCTTTGCTTCAGTAGAATTTCTGCCTGGTTTCACTTGAGTGCAGTAAGCTGCTAAAGCTTTCAGGCTCGTTCAGGAATCATCCTTTTGGGTTAGCAGGTTAATTGTTTGTCTGTTGTTGTGGCAGGATTGTGCACAAGTCAGGGAGAGGGAGTAGTTTCCTCGCTGTGCAGGTGCATGTGTCAGTGGGCGTGATGCTGAGCTGTGCTTGGGCAGCCAGGCAGGGACACTCCCACGGGCTGGGGCAGGGCAGGGCAGGGCAGGGCAGGGAGTGGCCGTGGCTCTCCAGCCCCTGCTCTGCCCAGGCCGGTGACTGAGGAGCACAAGCCTTCCTGACTTGTGCACGGTGAAATACATTCCATTCTGCCAGGGTCTTACTACAGTATGAAACAGAGGAGAGAAAAGTAAAATAGACTGGCAGTTGAAGCCCTATTTAGTAATCTAGTAAAATAACTACTGATCTGTTTTAATGGTGATAAAAAGAATCTCTTAAAATTATGGATGGGTATATAAAATTTTCAATAAATGCTGTTATTTTTAATGTGTTTTCAAATCGGAGCTCTTCCAAATTTTTAAGCTGAATCTGGCATTAAAAGAATTGTTTGGAGGTTTTTTTCCCCTGAAACTTTATTAACAATTAGATATAAAATAATCTGACCTTATTTTAAATTGAAGTTTCCAGTTGTACAAGCTTTCAATCTATAAAGCAGCAATTCAATTTGCAGCAGCTAGAATGCTCTGGGAAGACACGTACCTTTATCAGCCCTGAGGGCTGAGTTACTCTGAACCAATCTGTTTTTCATCATCATTATTAGGGGCAAATAATTTATTGTGCGAGCCCGTCAGGTTGCACGGCCTCCCCAGAGCGGTACAGCTCCTGAGCAAGATGTTGGTTCTTCTGCCACCATGTGGTTGTGCTGCTCAGAATCAACGACCATTTTAAGAAAGGTGCACTACTGTGGTTTCTGTAAAAACAAACTATAAACTAATCACAATGGTTTTGGTTTTGATGGTCAGACTTTAACTTAAGCTGTGCTGTTTGTAAATGTTAAACTTTGAATTACATGTTTAGAAAAAAACCATTTCATTCAGTAAAATTGTCTTTTCATCTGCTGGGATTTACTGTAAATTACATATTTTTGCCTTAGCCTTTTCTCCTGTTGAAAAAAAGTAATAAAGATCTTTCATTGATGTTTGAGAACACTATTTGTCCTTAAATTTTGTTTTCAGAAGTGAAATTAAAATGTCCAAAACTGCAGTTGAACTGTACTGATTAAACCTTGTTTCTGTTGCCCCCATTCACTACAATGTATGAAAAAGTTAGTCTTTGCTTAAAAATAAAGGAGTATGCCCACTCCCTATGTAACAATTTCCATTTCAGTGGAGAGAGACTTTTTAGAAACATGTTTGCAGATGGGTTCCTTAAGATTTTTGCTGCAAATTCCTTTTTCATCTATTCATAGGATTCAAAATTGGACCCTCAATATGAAAACTAAGTTGCAAAGAGCAGACTTGGCGCGCTTTTTACAAGGGTATCTACTTGTCAGACCTATTGCTTTTCTTTCCTTCTTTCCATGCTATTTTCACACAGCTCCTTCAGATTTCTTGTCAAAATAACCAGCTGCCATAAACCCCGTGATTATTACGTAAGCCGTGCTGCTACTGAAATACTCATTAACATGGGAAGGTACATGTCATTTCACACCATGCATTGTCTGAAATTATAATTTTTGTTCTGAATAAGCTTTTTACTTTTACTCCCCTGTAATAAAAGATATTTTTAGCAGAAGGGATGAAACTAAGTTTGAATGTTGAAGTATGGAGTCTGTGTGAGCAGGCAGATTTGAAAGGTGTAATTAAATCATTTCGCTCTTTTTTTATTAACTCCACTGAGTGCCACCTCTGAGGCTCAGTCATCTCCCTTGTACTGTTAATGTAGTTAGAATATGTTCAATAATAAAACCTGATTCTTTTAATTGATTTTGCAGATTTTGAAACCTTCAGTAAGTCAACCTTTTTAGACAAACTGTCTTAGCAGTTGATTCTCAGTGCTCATTCCTTTGTGCTTGAAGCACTAGGTCTTATATTCGTATATTAATGAACAGAGTTCTGTTGTAGGATGTTTTTGGGTCATGTTTTGAAAGACCAATGCACCCCTCTGAAGATTTTCTTGGATGAATTTGAGTACGTTTCTACTGCTCAGATGGACATCGTGTCTATGTATCGAAAGGCTTCAAAACTGTTTTGTAAAATACAATGAAAGATGCTTTGCTAAAGAGATAATGGTTTTTGCAAAGTGCTAGCACTTTCAGCGTCCACTGGAAGCAAATTCCATACTGCTGAGTATTGCTTGGGCAGATAAGGACAGGCACCACAGCCAAAACGATTCAGCAAAGTTCGGAAATGCAAAAAAACCTTGATTTTAAGAGCCAAAAATATAATCCTTGTACATTTTCTTTAAACTAGGTCATAGAACTGTTCAGGAGCAACTCTTCAGAGAATCTTTAAGTGAGTTCTGCTGAAAGGAAAAGGTAGTGCATTCACCTGAAACAAACAATATGCTTATTAATGCTCTCTGTGTGTGAGCTTTTTAAGCACAGTAATGTATTTTTTCATTCTATTTGAGAAGCAAACTCCACGTTCAGTTCACTCTACAAAGGGAACCCATTAAATGAGGTGAAAGGACAACACTGCAAGTAATAACAGCTTGTAGTGTTGTGTGTCTATGTCACATCATCTTAAATATAAATGAGGCTTCTTTTATTAATTTAAAATTTGTTTAATATTTTTATGTATGCTTCTTCTCTGATTGTTTTTCAGGTGGTCTTTCCATGTAAATTATAGCATTCTTTGAAGGCAGTTTGGCAGCTTATTTATGACTAGGTGGAAAAACCCCAAATAATTGAAATCTTATTGTATCCATTAAATAATTATTTAAAATATGGTAATTGACACTTACATAATTGAAAGTAAGCTTGAATGTTTATCTGGAAAAGCCATTCCTGTTAGCTCATCCATACATGAATTTTTATGTGAGTGTCTGAAGGTAACATTTTGGATCTATTTAGAACAAGTAGCATGAGTTAAAAAATAACACATTGTGCAACTTATGGGTATGATAAAATGCATCATTGTTCCAGCTTACTGTCACAAGGCAAAGTGAGGTCTAATTTCTAATTATATGTTGGATCATCACTTAAAGTCTTCAGGAATCTTATCATTTATGGGATATTTATGGATTTTACACTTATGGCTGAGCTTGGAGCCTCAAATAAAGGGATGTTTGAATTGCTGTGTTCAAAGGTTTTTTTGTCTTGATTATGAATCTTCTTATTTTCAGAATGCTCAGGATTTTTATAGCTCCTTTAATAATTGACTATAATTTATCTTTTATGATCTTAAACATTAACATATTTCTTTAGTATTTAGAGAGACTTGTTTCCTAGGAATTGCCTTTCTCAGAAGTCCTTTTCTTAAAATTTCTAAATGTTACTTCCAGTTCTTAGTAATTCAGCAACAATTGGAAGCAGAGCACTATTTCATGGACTGTCACTAAACTGAATAGTCTTGAAAAACCTCAAGCACTAAGAGGAATACTTTCTGCAAGAGGGAAAACAAAACACTTCTACATGATGCTACCTCTTAGGAAAATTGATTATGGTTTTGTTCAAGAGGCCCAATAGTTACAACCTGTGTTTAACAGAACAGGTTAAAGGTGGTGATGAAAGCTGTATTGCACTTACAGAATAGAATTTGCATTAGTAAAGTTTGAGAGACAGTCTCTGTGCGGGTAAATATGCCTTCTTCTGCAGTCTTCCAAATTCCCCAAATGAGATGTGATTATAAATTTCACAGGGAGAGGAGGGCACAGCAGAACTGTGTACATCTCTTCTGACGTCAGATTTGACTGTGTGTGTATCTATATGTGCCCATAACAACATGCCCATAACAATATGTATGTTAAATAAAAATATTTAGCCTGTTTTTCTAAAATTGTACTTCACTGCATAAAACATCCACATCCCTGTGCTGAAGACTCCATTTAGGAACATTATCTCAGTCTGGTCTGGGGAGATCCCCACAGTGTGTGCTGCTTTGCAGCTGGGTTTCTGCAGGTCTGGAGTCCAGCTCGAGCTGTAGGGCTCCACAGTGCCTTGCATGTAATACATGGGCAGAAGTGCTGAGCCTTCATTAGAGACCTAATCTTACTGCTGCAAACGAGTTTTAAACTATGCAAGCACTGTGCTTAAAAATACTCATGTGCACTGGTCTTCCTTGAAGACTAGTGAATGAATCATGATCTGCTAGAAAGATGTGATAACCAAAAATAAACCAGAAAATCCTGAACTCCTCTCGTGAAAAATATCTCCTTTCACAGTAAACCATAATCACTAAATTTAAAAAGTTGTCTGATTTGTCTGCCTGCCTGCCTGCCTATCTATTACATTGTAAATTGTATCTGAAAATCTTGTCAGTTTTGATATACACTGTTTTCTTAGCCCTAGATAAGGGAAGGGGGGAAGAGAAGGGGCCCATCATGGCCAACTCAGTGGAAGTAAAATCATAGCTTTTATAAGTGGAGTTTTAGAAATAGGTTTTTAGAAATAGGTTTCTAATTTGTGTTCTTCCGAGACCCAAAGATGAAGGAAAAGGGACAATTGGTGTTTGTTTGATAGTGTTAGAAAAAAAAACTGATTGTAGGAGAAATGCTATTTCTCAGGAGTTAGACTTACATGAAACAGTAACACCATTGCATGTAAATAAAAAGATAAATTAATTTTTTTAAATTAACAAATGAGTCTATATTACTGTAGTCTAGTATAACGTGTTACTTCATTTTAAATAGGAGGAAAATTTCTATTTTAATTTCTTAAAGAAGTCTCGTGCTTGCTGAGAGATTTTTGCTCTAATTTTGTTATGCATAAGCTATAAAGCAGCTTAAAAACCTGTTCCAAAGAACTGTTCTTCTGAGAACCATTTCTTTCTTTATTTTATATGTGCAGAGACAGATTACTTTTGTGTGAGTTTACAGCAATATAACTCAAAACTCCTGGCAGTTTCTCAGAGTTGGTCCCTGACCAAGACCATTGTATTTCAGCATGTATGCAGTTTGTGTCTGAGGGGGACACAGCTGTTTGAGAGGTAGTGCTCCTTAAAGAAATGAGTGGTGGGCTGAAAGAGTTCCTGTGTTAGAACCAGTGGTATGACACCATGTTAGAAAGGATAACTTACCAGGAGTATTTCAGTAGCTATTAATAGGAGTTCACTCTCTTGTTGCACGTTTGACCAGACAGAGGATGTTCTGTAATGTCAGCAGGAAGTTACACATTTGTGAGAATGAAAGGAAGGAGAAAATGTGATACAGATAAAACCAGGGGTCTTCACTGGTCAGAAGGCAAGTGCTCCTTGCATCTAGTGATTGTCCCATTAGTTTGAAAACTTGTAAATGCCCAGGTCAGTTTATTTTGATGGTGATTCAACACATGTTTCTGGTGCAATGGCAGAGCTACGCAGCTCCTGTGTTGCTGATGGAGGACAGCAATGATCGGCCAGTCTCTCCATACTCAGCCTGGGATCTTACTACTTTTGATTTGTGGTGCAGCTTTCTACTTCTTTCTAAATAATTTACAATTCATTTTCATCGAAACCACAGCTCTGGCACAATAATCATAATGTTTCAATTGGCTTCTCTTAAACTAAGATTTATTTTTGCCCTTGGTTTCCAGGAATACTTTCTATCCTGTTTTTCTTCCTTCTGGTAAAGATAAATACAATGCAGAGGGAGGATCATATTCATGATTTTGTGCCTGTCTTTCCATCTAAGGGACAAGTGTAATTTGTATTGCTTGCTGGAATAGATACGGGAATGGTTATTTTAAATAAGTCTAGATGCTGCTAATAATAGTGCTAATGCTTGCTCAGAGGAATGCTTTCTTCCCCCTAATGTTCTGTGTGGGCTGACTGAAAGTCACTTAGTGACATCTAATTTTCTTGGCCTATTTCTATGACTTTTTCCCCACCATGGAACAAGGGCCATTGTGTAGACCAAGATGATGTTCTTGCCTGTAGGAGAGTGAGCAAACTGATTCTACAATGTGGAAATTGAGGTCCAAGTTCCCAAATAGAGGCAGCTATTCTGAATACCTCTGGGTTAGGATATAGGATTTAAGATGCTTTTAATGCAGCTGAGTTCAGACAGTTTCACTGTATCCTGTAAAATCTGTACTTTCTAGCAAAACTTTGTTGTAGTGGTTCCAAAAATACAGACTCACAAAATGGGTAATTGGCAATCGACTGGTTTAGATTCACTGTGTGATATCAAATTTTCAGATTCAGGGGGTGTTCCAAATACATCGAAAAGTAAGATTTGGTTTCATGTGTTGGAAGGGGTAATACTGGGAGCTTTAAAAATCTTGAGGATTCATAGTGAAGAATTTTCTTTTAAGAGATTTTTTGAGTGCTCAGATCTTAAAATGCTGTGTTTCCATTTCCTTGCATTTCTTTTCTACTTGTTAAAAAACATCTTTATGTTTTTTCTCTTTGTTAAAGTCTTTTGGTTATGGTTTTCCAGAAGTGGAATAAAGAAAAGGTCAGATTAAAAATATGGTTTTATTTAGTTCAAATTCACTTTTAAAAATGTCTTTTTCCACCTTTATTTGTATTTCTTAAAATGCATTCACTATTTTTATTTGGCTACTGTATGCTAATGGCAAAGGTAATGTTTTATAGAAAAAAAACCATTTAGAGAAATCTTTTCAACATGTAAGAATATATTTTTGATTTTCAATAGATAGTTACTAAAAGAAGAGGTGTCATAGGGTACGTTAGCTGTTACTTAGGCGATTTTTGATGGTAAAATATCTTTGGTGTGTGGTATAATCTATTTCTTAGGATGTTTTTGTCTCCTCAAGAAGGAAGCACATTTTTTTCTGAATTAAAATGATTGTAATAAACTAATTCATGACTGCCGTGATGTGTCATAGAGAGTCAAGTTAGAGGCTCCAGCTACAGAGCAGGCAAAATAATTTGAGATTTTGTTTTTTTGGCTTGTTTTATATTTTTAAAGGAGCTTCTCTCTAGAGGTTCTTTTTCTAAAGACAACCAGTGTTAAAAGGATTTTCTCGAGGAACTTCTGACACCTTCTTAGGTAATTCACACTGAGAGAAAGTGAGTGGGAAATCAAAATCTCTTTGAAACCAACTTGGAAGTGCTGCCATATGTCTTATTCTTGAGATTATACAGGGTTGTTTAAAAAAAAAAAAAAGAAAGAGGGAAAAAAAAAAAAAAGAAATTCGGTCTCCAGCTTTCAACTGCCACATCCTTCAACCAGACAGTTCTGGGATCTGTTAAATGAAATCTCCATCCACCACACTTTGCAACTTGTGAATTGATAGATGATACAGCTTCCTGTGGTGATATTTAAGTTTACCATGGGAACAGCTAAATCAGTGACAGCAGCAATAAGAAGGCACTGAATATATTTTTTCAACTTACAGCCAGCTGACTTCACATTCTTATTCAGCAACCTGATAAGGCTACATTAAAATGAATTATGTAGTGTTTGAATATGAGCAGAGGTGCTGGCAAAGCAAGGAGGACAGAAAGGTTTTGAGATAATGGGCTGTGACCTGAATTTTTTAAGGAAAGGTTTTTTAAAGTGTCTGCTATCTCTTGACTTGTTAATAAACAAAACAATAAATGGAATGAAGTTTTAGAGGTTAGTTTTTTACAATTGCTAGAACATTTTGTATCCTTCCACTTTGGACACAGACAATTAAAGTTTCTTTTTTTATCCCTACTGTAAGTAAACTGAGCCAAATTCTCCTGGATTTTATGTACGTGTCTCTGTTCTATGGCATAAGTGTGGAGCTGTAACCAAAGATAGATCTTATCCTCATGTGTCTATGCATTTAGAGCATTAAGTTGTACAAACAATTGTCCTTTGTGCTGCAGGCAGTCTCCTTGTCATTCTCTTGGCTCTCCACAGATTTTGGTTGGACCCAATCCTCCTTGTGTTGTGCACAGGTTTCTAGATGAGTTTTGTGCTGTCAGTGTCAAGAGAACTTACCTGATGCCTTAGAACATGCAAAGGTAGTACCACTGGTGTGATGACTGGGTCAGTGCTAAACAGAAAACAATTACAGCACTGGAATAATAAGAGAAAAATTACATCTACAATCACTCCAAGAGTTGTTTTGTCTCTGTTTTCATTGCCTGATTTAGTTTCTGAAGTAGGGAGAAAGTTGTTGGGATCTCAAAGAAGCATTTTATTTGATCTTTCTTCTGAAGAAGAAAAGAATTCAGAGCTTTTTTTTTTGGTCCTATTTTCTATCTCAGATACAAGATACAGATACACTGCCCAGAGTTTAACAAATATTTTTCTTGAAAGACTTACACTTTTAAGAAATGTTAGAAACAGGTTTTCTCCTGCACACATTAATTCTTATATGAAGTCTTCACATATGTTTTGAAAGTCAATCTTCAGTGAGTGCTGAGGGCATTTGTTAGTACTGAACTGCTTTCCATTTTAGGAAGTAGCAAAAGGTGACTTGTGGAAGGAGAAGAACTAGAAAAGCTGACTTTCTGTACCTGTTCTTCTGCATAAACATAATTTAAATTAGCTTTATTTGTGATGAATTTAAAGACACAGCATCTGTGGTGGGGTTTTTTAAGTAATTGTTTCAGTGAATTTGATTGACAGTATCTTTGGGAAAACCTTAGCAAGTAAGCTAAAAACGTAGCAAGTCTAACGTTTCTTTTGTCATAAGAATATCCAAACTGTTAGAGCACTGTAAGACAGGTATCTAGATCCCTGTGGAAAAGGCATGGATCTTGAGTGCTTTTCTGTAGCTAACTCTGTACATGTATATCTGCTAGTTCTTATGTATCAGCTTTCTGTAATAAGGAGAGTTAACTTTTCTGTACAGCAAATGGGTAGAAAGAAAATTAATTGATTAACAATAATTCTAAACTCAGATTGCCCTTGGAGTTTGGGCCACTGACAGATGTGAGTTGCGTTGCTCACAGTTTGTCCTACAGGGAGGAAAAGGAGTATTCTCTGATGTGCTCTTTTAATCAGCCCTGTGTTCCCTTTTATTCCTCCCTCCCTTTTCTTTCACATCCCATTTTTCTCTGAGTTTCCTTCTCCACAGTGATAGGTTTAAGACTCTGTCGGATTCCATTTTGGTCTTTTTTTTTTTCCTCTCAATTCCCATGCTAAGTCACCTCATCATCCAACATCCCACTCTTCCCACTTGCCAGCTGCTTCCATCAGTAAGTTTTTAAGCATTTCTGAATTTTACAGCAATTTTAGAGAATTATGAAAAACAAAATACATCTCAATCAACACATCTGTTGCCTCTTCGAAGGCTCTTTGCCAATTCTTTTCCTCAGTGAGTATACTTTTTATTAGAGACTTAATCTGCCATAGGTCAGGTAAAACAGCTCAAGTCCCATTAGATTCCTTCAAGCAGATGATGCTTCAACATTTTCCTGAAATTCTGACTCATTTAGAAATTAGGTGGCCAGTGAAGTGTATTTTCATAAGCCAGCTGTCTGCTATTGCACAGTGGGTTTTATTCTCTAGTTCTTAAATACTTAAAGCCAGAGGCACTATGCCTGTTGCTGATGGGCTCAGCCTCAGCTAGCATGGGTCTATCATGCACCCAGCTGGCATTTGTGGATATAGGGGAAGCTTCTAACAGGTTCTCACAGAAGCTGCCCCTGTAGCTTACCAGCACCACCAAAACCTTGCCATGTGAACCCCAAACAGTTTTGAATTCATGTATCCAGTGCAGAGAGACAAGCACAATTTTCCATAATATAGTTGGGGTGGGGTGTGCATTTGCATCACAGTTTTCAAGCATTTCTCCATAATCTGAGGGCTAGATATGCGTTGCTTAATTTAACAAGATCCGGGGTTCTCATGTGACTATGTATTTCAGCAGTCACACTATACAGAACCTCAAATGCTGCAATGTTTTGCTGGGAATCCTAAGAGCCTTGAGAGAAGAGATCCCTTTACTGTTCTTTTGCACAAAGACCTGCAGAAACTCAGCATTACTTTTATAGGTAGCAATCTGATATTACAAATCAGAGGACATGATGGACCTGGTAGGAAATGCATGGTAGGACCCCAAATCCTTCTGGAATGAGTTAGAATGAGTTAACACTCTGATCTCCCTTCATTGCTATATTTTTTTATTGTTGTATAGTGTTTGAACAATAAAATATTCTGTATATTGAAACCCAAAGCAAATGAGAAAGACATTAAAGCTTCTGTTATTTAACCTTGTCACTGAGAAATGCTTCTGCCAATAACAGGTTATGAGGGTGGTCATCTCCTTGTTCCTGTCATGCGTCAATCACCTCCCCAGTAAAAACCTGTATAACACATTCAGGTTCTACTGACACCATGTGAACTCATCATGTGCAATTCCCTCATGATGCTGTGTCCATGAGCCTGGCAAGGAAAAAGAACATACTGTGTAGCACGTGTGTCCATTTTTACCATGCATTAGTGCATAGGATTAACATCGTGCAGGGCAGGGAAACAGTGCTTTAAATATTGGAAAATTTTCACTGCAATCCATGACAGAGTGAATATGCTCTTGCCTATAGCCACATCCAGAAATGCTTTGTTGAACTGGGATCTGAAAAAAAGTAGTATGCTGATAATAAATCATATTGAGCACTTCAAGATTTACATAAGATATTTATTACTGTTTTCTGAGTGGAAATTTGTAGTAATGTATGTAATGTTGAAAGACATAGGTGTGAGAGTTGCTTCAATAGCACTGCTTGTGAGTCAGAGATGTTCTTAATTAAGCTTTTGTTGTGTGCTTGGGGAGGATATCAGAATAAGGAAAATTCCTCCCACGTTTGCAAGAAAGACAATGGAAAGAGGGAAGAAGTTCTTTTGCTGCTGAGTTTTGTCTCTTGCAATTGATTGCAAGAACTGCCCACTTAGGAGACAGGCAAGATGAGGCTGTTGGGAGAGGATGACAGGATTGTCATAATATAGTCCTTACTACTAGATAAACTAGAAAGAGTAGTGACGTGTTGGAACACTGGCGTAAGCGTGTTATGGGTTGTATATTGGGCCAAAAATGGAAGAATTGTGTCAGATGTTATTTTTTGGTGACATCTTCATGGGAGAACAGTCCTTTTGAGGCATAACACTAATATCTCTCACTTGTTTAGTTCAGTTCAACAGTAGCGTTGTGAAAAATTAAATCCAAAGGTTTGATTGCCTTGTTTTAATATGTCCTACTGCTTGGGGTCAAATCTTTCTTTGTTTATTAGAACCATTGCAGTCTCATCAGTGGGTTTATATACACGAAGGTACAGCTACTTTGTGTCTTACTGCTTTAGTGCTGTTGGAAGGGAGAATTAATTTCCAAATTTTAAAGCCTTTATTTTAATTAGTTGAAGAATAGCATTATCATTACCTGAAAGTATAATAAAAAAAAGTCTGTATAAATAAAATATTAATATATCACTGCCATTCTCCGTGCCCTTGAAGCTTCCTCTGGCTTTCATCAGCATTTTTTGAGCAAAGTATTGAGGATTCTGTGCTTTTTACTTTATACCAAATTCAGTCAAATTGAAAGGATTCTTCCTGCTTGGGATACGGAAGCTGCGGTGCAATCTTCTCTGGCTGTCTCAGTTATTACATAGGCTCTGTGTGAGGTTCTCTGAGTCACAGTCCGTTCTGCAGTGGGCTCCCTCTGCCCTGTGGAGGATACAAGCAAATACTTAGTACTTTATTGAGAAACAAATAAAGAAAAATTTTAAAAAGCAAAAACACTTCTCTGATTGTAGGTAAGATTTCACTGCCACTGTGAAGTACTCTGAATCTGTGTAATGTTTATCACAGGCTTGAGCTTGGTGAGGGCTGCAACCCCTCACATTATAAAACAGTGTTTTGAAAGCCATCTTCTCTTACCTATGTAGGTTATGTACCATAGATCCTTAATGTGGTTATATGGAATTTTAATATAGAAATGTTAAGTGCAAGTGAGCTTTGTTACATGCATTTCAAAGCTTGGATGGAAACAAATTGTTGCTATCAGGATGGGGATCTGGAAATAGAATCAGCAAGACAACTTAGAGATTTAGTAGCTTAAGGCAGTAAGTGATTTTCATTCCCTTTTTTACCTTCAGCTATCATGACTTTTCTGCAGCTAGCATGTGACTGGGATAGCCACGGGGTCCTGTTTAGTGCAGAGCAGTTCCTGTCTTGCTGTGGCCTGAGAATCATCCAAAATTTCTGCAGTCCTCTTTTCTGTGAGATCTTGTGTGTCTGGCCTTTTGCATGGTAGCCACAGGATAATGGCTGCCTTGCTACAGATACTTCAGTAGTTTCTATGCTGGCAAAAACTTGCTTTTTCAGGGTGCCATCACTCATCCAGCATAACTTATTGCAAAAAGATTTAGGTTGAATATTAGAAAAACAGCCTGCCTGCCAGAGGAGTGAAACAAGATACACGAGTGTGTTGTGGAATTTCCCTCACCAGAGATTTTTGAGAACCATCAAAAAAATGAAAGCTGAGGATGCCTGAAGTACATGAGACACTTCCCAACTGCAGGAGACTGAGCTCAGGAATCTCTTAGGTGCCTGCCACTTGGGCTTCTGTTATTCTGTGGGAAAGGAACAAAGCTGGGATTGAACAAATATTTAAGAAACAACTTCTGAAAGACTAGAAATCCCAGTCATACAAGGAGCTGTTTCATCATAATCTGTGCAGCTTTTGCAAGTATCAGAAAAAGACTGCTGAACTTCTCTAATCTATCACAAACACTTGCTTAAAATAGTATCATTTGGGATCTGTCTGGTTTAATAGTTACCTCTGGGAAAACGGCTTTGTCCTTAAGTTTTTACAATGCTTGCTTCCTTCTTTGCATCACACCACAGTTTCCTTTCCAGGGAGCTGACAAAGGCCAGCAGCTCAGGTGTTGACCCTGCAGAGAGGTCATTTGACCCTGCAGATATTTCCATAGCCTGGAGCTCTCTTAAAGTAAGCATGGCTGTGTACCACTGTGAAAGTTCACCTCCCACAGCAGCCCTGACTGTGAAAGTTTGTCTCATCCTCCTTCTTTCACGAAGCACAGCCAGTATGAGCGTGTGTCAGCAGAGCACTGACCACCACCACTGCCACCACAAGGGGCTGGGTGCACTCAGAGGAGCACGGTGCAATCAAATTGTAGGACGTGTTTGTGGACTTGCAGCAGTAGCAGTAGAGTCCCGAGGATAGCTTTTCTGATCAATACAATAATCTGATCAGTTACAATAGTCTTGTAATAGTAATCTAATGTGTTATATTATATATATAGTTTCTTCATTTAGAAGATTGTGTACTTTTTTTAGCTCTAGTAAGTAGTTGACTTAATATGAGATGTTTCATCTTGTTAGTCTGTCAGGGCTTAACACTGGCAGTGCTAACACCAGGCTGCTAATACTGCTCATTACTAACACTGTAACAACATGATCTGACTCTTACTGACACAAACTAATTTAATTTTCTGCCTGCAAGTTCATCAAGTCAAGTTATGGCACAAAAAAATGTTCTACATTTTGTAAATTATTACTTTACTAGTTAGGACATTAAATTTCATGGAGTAAGCTTTTTCTCCTGAATAATAGCTTTAGTATTTGCCATATGTAGAATGCATTTCCACTTCTCTAATTTCAATTGCACATTTATTGACATAAGGGCATTGTGTTTAGAGTGAGGCTGTTTGTTCCTCCTGAAAAATATCATTGAAAGTCTGAAATAACCTTACTTAGCATTGATTTTTGTTTTTTTGGTCCTGTTGTCTGTGACATCTCCTTTCCAACTGAAAAAGCCCTAAAGTCTGGGTTGTGGAAAAAGGTTTGGAAGCTGAAACATTATTTTAAAAACCTTGAGATGTGAAATTCACTATTCAGAGAACCTGCCATATAGCAATAAATTCCCTGTGGTATTTCTGGTGATATAACTTCTTTTGTCAAATAAGTTGTAATATGTAAATTGTAGTTACAAGTTGATTGTTTCAGGAATAGCATTTTTCTTAAAATCATTAATGTCACCAATAAAGAAATTGAGAGGAAGTAGGAGGAATCTGTCTCTGATTTGCTTGCTTTGTGGATCTGACAGCTGTTTAAGTACAGAAACTGCTATATCCACCCTCGAAAAGGAGGTCAGTACCCCATCATCTGTGTGAGCTTCCAGGGATCTAAAAAATGGACCTCATATTCATATCCATCCCCTACCAATGGTCCAGTTCCTATAAAACAGAATTCTGTTTGCTAAATAGTAGATTTATTAAACCATGCTGTATGATCACTGAAGATGACCATGTGTAATTCCATGTTATTAATCCTTTCAGCTTGTGAAAATTGTTGCTAATTCTGTGGAGATTGAGTGCAGAAACTTGAGGGCTTATCTTGAAGTCTTAAGAAAAGTCTCAGAGTCATTCAAACGAAAATTCTATCTGAGCAGGTATGGAAACAAATCCCTCCTCACCCCAGCCTCTGCTGTAGCCAAGCGGATGGGCTGCAGCTGGGGCAGCGGTGGGGGTTCACCCGGTCTCGTCAGGTCCCATGCTCCTGGTTTTGAACACTTGGTCCAGATTATTGCCAGCCAGCAAGGTTGGGACATTTCTGAAAACTAAACTGGACTTCTTCATGTGCTGAAATTGCAATTGGACCATCAGTATCTATGAGACTCTTTACTACTTCTGGACATTAGGTCCTCCTTTTTTGAGTGTATTGAATATGAAAGCATTTCTGTTTGAAAGGGTGTGGGTAGTTACTGTTGTCCCTTCAGCTTTGAGTGAGCTTATGAGCTTATGAATGTGTTCTTGATAATAATTAAGTATGTAGAAAAAGTTTGAATCGTGTAAAGTGTCATTGGATAGTTTTATATTGCTATTGGTGTTTTAGTTTGGGTTTTTTTTTTTT
>VXAD01007399.1:2156870-2213400 GCA_013399195.1 Dicrurus megarhynchus
TTTTTTTGGAAAAGGAAAGTAATAGAAACCCTCAAAAAAAAATATGTGTCTGTCCCACCCAAATGAACTCCATCTTTGTGCATATCAAGGGAAATATTAAAATACATGTAGGTGGAATCTCTCTTTTAGACAAGAATTTAAGCATTTATAGATAAACACATGTTTGAAGGCAAGTACAGTTGAGCCTCAGCTGATGCTACAAAGCCACCCACCATATTTGGGCTTGATATACTTTAAAATGCAATTTATTCTTCAGTGCATTTAGTAAATAGCTGGTGTGAGCAGACATGTCTAGACACATACCTCTTTTAAAACTCACCCATTTTGTGAGCATTTTTTCATTTTTTTAGTAGCACTCAGCATCTTTGTTTTTGTTAACAGTACAGTGTTATTGAAGGACCTGATTCTTCTCCTATCAATTTCCTGTCTCCTAAATAAAGCAGATTTGAGATACAGTAAGCAAAACCTGTGTGCTTGTTCCTTGTTTAAGAAATTGTCTGGAAACATAATACTTCTAGAAAAAGACATACAAAAATTTTATGCTCTTCCATGACTGTGGTAAACTATCTACTTCATTTCTGTGCTCATCAGTAACAGCTTTATGAAATTATATTGTAGCATTTACCTTACTATTTTTTTCTCTAAAAGGTACAAAATTAATTTGTTGCATGTATTACTACTAAGGAAGACTTTTTCAAAAGAAGGGATATAGAAATGCAAATATATGCAAGTATATAGCTTTTTGTTGTTGATGGGTTTTTGTTGGGTCTTTTTTCCATTTAAAATAGATTAAAGTCTTAAAGGCAAAATCTTGTAATGATTTCTGCCTGGAGAAATCTTGATGACGGTATATATGCTTCTACTGTACAGCCCAAAATAGAGTTTGGGAATAATCCTTTGAGACCTAATTTTGATGCATAATGATCTGGTTACACTCCATCCTGAATCCTGAGAGGTCCTGGACATTGTTTCTGCCCCTTCTCACTTTCCAACGTATTTTTAGACAAATTACCTCTCCTGCTTCAATTAATATCCTTCCTCTGTTTAGACATCATATATGGCTAAAATAAAAACTCTCATTCAGTACATGCATACTGGTTAAAGTGGTCAGGCTTAAATATGATTCAAAAGGTGTATGTTTTCATCTTCAGCAATAAAACAGCTGTACAACCATTGTTCCTTTGCATTTGTTTTTCAGTTAGGGTCAGTTGTAATTATTAAGGGTTGATGTTAAACCAGCTGGTTTTTCTGGGTGCTGCTTGTAGATTAGGGATGACAGCAATGTGGCACCCAGGAGATGCCCAGGGTGAAATGCCCCTTGTGCCAGAAGTGCCAGGAAGGGTCAGTGTTCTCTTGCAGGGGTTACCTGGCAGCTCCACCAGTTGCTGCAAGGGTTACTGTACATGGCCTACACTTTGGCTTTGGTGGGGCAGAAGCCATTTAACTTAGGCTTCATTGGTTTTTTTTCTTCCCCAAACACTGATAGTTTGATAACAATCACTTCCAGACTAAGGGAAGGGCTCAGCACGTTCCTATTTAGAAGTCACCATCCTTGGCAATGAAAGATGCTGGATGTCCCCCCTGTTGTGTGTGTTGCTCTTTTTTGGCCTCATTTTTTGCATTTTTTTGGTTGTTGTCAGAATTCTGTAAGTACTCACAACACCAAAGATAAGAAATGGAAATGGCTATGCAGGATAATCCTGTTGCACTTAGTGCTCCACATTGAGCCCTTCTCATTTATGCTGAAACTGTTTTAGTATGAAACAAGACCTGACATGGTCTTTGTTATTTGGTGTACAGGTCTTACTCCCCCAATCTTACTTCCTTTGAAGGTTGCTGAGCATTATGAATCGCTTTCTTTTAAACTTTAAGTAATAACTTTTAAGTTGTGACGTACAATTCATGCTTAATGGATACTACACAATGAACAGCATAAATGTAGTTCCAGACAGCTTGTTTAAGCCTCCATTTCGCAGGTATTTATGAATTTTGTGCAATTTTTCATGGCAGATACTTCTGACTTTTATAACACTTCCCTTAGAGCTTGGAGTTAAGCCTGCAAGTCTTTTGAGCCTTCAAAATTGTAGGCATTATGTATGTATGTACATATGAGTATATAAAAGCAATTACGTGCTATTGTTTTTCAAATAACTCAGAGTTACTCTTGTTTGCAATGAAAAGAAGCAGTGGCATTACTGGGTATGATTTTGAAACAAAATTAGTTCTAAATTTGCCAGTTCTCAAGTACCATCATATAAAGCCTAAATTCAATGTGCTCCATTGACAGTATTCTCCATGAACACTTGGAAATTATCATAATTTCTTACTCTATCTTTTGAAAATTAAAATTAAAGAAATGCATTTAAAAAGGATAAACTTAATAGTACAGAAGACAGAAGGACTCAAAATCAAAATAGGGAACAGAATGTACATTACATAAAGAAACAGCCTTTACTGAGAAAATTATAACCCTCTGTGACTAATATAGTTGAGAAGAAATGGTTTATATTGAAACTTGCTAATATTCTTACTATGAAAAATTCACTTAATTTTAAATCCTCTGCTAAGAATAGAAATGCCATGCACAGTATGCAGTATTCTGTAAGACTTTTAAAAATGTATTTAAGGGGCCAATTTTGTTTGGGATGCTAGTATTTTCAACAGAATGCATTGCAAACACTAGTTGTCTGTATCACACAGATGCTGGGGGTTTTCCCAAGTACTCCCTGCTTTCTGAGAGCATTTACTAATCTTTGCTTTCCTGCTTGTAAACGATGAGAGATGTTTGGGGAAAGCAGTGTAGCCCCCTTCTGAAGTGGGTGTTGTCAGACAAATAAAGTAACATCTCTAGTGTGGCTGTTCAGTATGAGATAAATGGATTTTAATTTAAATATAGACTGCTGTTAGTTCTGCCACAAATGTGGTTCACAACCCTGGGTGTAAGCCAGAATGGATGTGATCATCTGCTTCTGAGTCACCTGGGACAGTTCCTGCCTGATTTTATGCTTGTGGCCCAAAACAGCGGTGTGAATCATAGGTTTGTTAAGGTTGGAAAAGACCTTTGAGATCATCAAGTCCACCTGTTAACCCAGCACCTCCATGTTCAGCACTAAACCATGTACTTAAGTGCCAAATGCACACCGTTTTTGAACACTTCCAGGAATGGTGACTCCACCACACCCTGGCTGCCTGTCCCAATGCCTGACCACCTTTTCAGTATCACATTTTTCCTAAAATCCAGTCTTGTGCAAGATGTGGCAGTGTTTTGCTTGGGGACTGTGGAAAAGCACTGCTTATATGTTTATGTAGGGTCACAGTGAATAAGCTGACTGAACTGGGTGTTAAGGTGATGGGTGAGCTAATTTCTCTTGTGACTTCATCTGCTGTGATGAAAGGCTGATGTCCAGTCATCCAGTGGTCAGTCATGCACTGTAATGTCAGATGCTTGTTTAGCCTGGAGAAAAGGAGCCTGAGAGGAGACCTTTCTGCTCTCTAAAACGACCTGAAAGGAGGGTGTAGTGATGTGGGAGTTGGTCTCTTCTCCCAGATGACAAGTGATCGAACAAAAGGAAGTGCTATCAAGTTGTACCAGGGAGGTCTAGATTGGAAAAATTTCTTAACAAATTGTGTAGTCATGCATTAGAACAGGCTGCCTAGGGAAGTCACCATCCTTGGAGATATTTAAAAGACATGTAGATGTGGCACTTAGGGACGTGGTTTAGTGGTGGCCTTGGTAGTGCTGGGTTAATGGTTGGACCAAGGGATCTTAGAGGTCTTTTCCGATCATGATTCCATGATTCTATGATTCTACGCTGCTCCTAGCCCTCTAAATGACTGATGAGGTGAGGATTCTGCACAGGCTGTAACGAGAGGTGAAGTGGAAGCAGAGTCACTGCTCTTGAACATGCAGTTCATCCATGGATTTCGACTCTAAAGCAGGGCACGGGGCATGGATATGGCCAAGTGCCAGTCTTTAGTGACAAAAGGGGAATAGCAGACTGACAGCAGAGACTGTTTGGGGGCAACTGGCTAATGGACCTCCAGCATTATCCAAGAGAAACCAAGAAAACGACATTTTCTTGAGCTGTTAGAGCATCCTTCTCATACACAGTGATGTTGTTTGTGTGGAAGCGATTTTGATAGCCTGGCATTTAATCTGATCATTTCAGATGTATTGCTTGTATCTGTTTTCAAGTGAGTGCATTTCTGAAAAAGATACTGTTTCATTGTTTTATTTAAACTGTAAGTATTAGAAGGGAAAAATGGAATTTCATTAAAATATTAAATACAGAACTGAAAGTAATGCAGTGAAAGTAGTTTTAAGACTTTGTTGGTAGAAACAAATCGAACAAACAAAAAAAACCCCCAGTGTCATGATACTGCGTTTACATAGCCAAAACAAGAGGAGGATTTTACATGCTCTGTAAAATTACAGGTGCTTTATCTGTGAAGAATTGCACTTAAGATGAAATAATGAGAAAAACAGTATTGTAAACTGAATATCATATCAAATGTGTATTGTGTTCTGTCAGAACATCTTGTTCGTTTCATGTAAGCAGATAATTTTCTGGGAAACCTTTCCAGAAGAGTTGGATTTTAACTTTCTCACATACAGGCTGTGCAATCTGCAGCAAAGTCTACAATCTGGATGATAACCAAAAGAACAGGTCTGTGTTAATATAGGATTATTTCCTATAATAACTTCTAAAAGATTTCCAGCAGCTTTGTAAAGTCAATAAATCATTCAAGAAGCTGGAAAAATGGATCTTTGGTTGGATTTCCAACTACTTGTTACATATGTTTTGTGGAAGACAGTCTTTCTCTTAAGGAGCTGTGATATTTATTAGACATTAGAGTTTTGCTTAATAACTAAAAGAAATAAAACTGACAACATAAAAATAAGCATAATTGCTAACTATCTGGTATTTCTTATCTCTTTATTGGAAGGTGATGTACAAACATTGATTTTTGGTTGTTCTTGAGCATAAATAAAAGGGGTAGCTTTGTGTATGAGTCAGTGGTTATTTACTGAGAGCTCACTTTAGAATAGAAAAGTAGTGCCACTCTGGCCATCCCACAGATGTGTCATCTTAGGGTGAAAACCCACTCCGAATATGCAGTTTTTGTGAGACATTAATGTGTACGGAGCTTAGGCTCTTTTGCACATAAATTAATTTGCTGGTGTCATGGAGTTTAGCCCTTGCTCTGCAGTGAAAGACCTCGATCTTGATTTGTTCATCTGTGCTCTGTTTTTTTTCCTGGGATGTCCATCCATTAGTTTAATTTAAGACAATTTTCTAGAAATTCTTTTATTTTTACAACCCTCAAAACCAGAATTTATTCCAATGTTTGTAAAAGAATTTGAGACCTTTACACATTGAGTTGTTCTCAGACTTTGAATTTTCTATGTGTTATTTTTAGGTACTGTACTGTTGCTTGGACAACTCGATCATGTACAGAAAAGCTTGCAGCAGACCAAAGTTGGTATTTTTAGGCCATTGTAATGATTCACAGTAGCTGAAATTCAAAGAACGACAAGTGTTAACTACAGATCAAAGTGTTACATGCACTGAAGTATTGAGTGCATAGATTCAGTTGGCAATGGATGACTGAATATGGTCCCCTCCAAGTCTTATATCCTAGTTTGCCAAGGCATGAGTGGCTCAGGGGATGTTTGTAAAATCTGTCTTTCATTAACAATTGTCAACTGTTCTTCATTGCTAATTCATCCTCAGCTTTTGCTTAATGCATACAGAACATTATGTTAGTGATACTTTTCAATAAAAACCTTAAGAAAAAGACCAAGTGCACTTCGAGGAATTTTTTCCAAATGTTTTCATTCTGGCATATATCAACTTCATTTTATACTTCCTCTGCCATTAAATCTCATGTACAATTGGAACAGGAATTGGTTAAGAAGAACAATTTCCTTCCTTTGAACATTTTGCTGAGCATGTATTAGTATCAAATTGGGTTATTAGAGCCTGAAGTTCAGATCTTAATCAGGAATTCTACAAAGTAGTCAATTCTGGATGGAATTTTTTGTTCTGCATGATAATACGTACTTTTACTCAGCTTTCTTACACTTGTATGCTTTCTTGCACTTTCTGAGTGTACAGGAACCAGGGGATGTTGGGATCTTTTTCTTCCCCTGAAGATCAAGTGAGGTGCAAATCTGAGCTGTTTGGAGAATCTCTGTAATTACTGTTAAGAGGTTGTCAGTGTGCTTGATAGAGATAAAGTGTAGAGGACTTAATTTCAGCTTAGCATGAATTTATAGATGAAGCTTTAGAGGAAATAAAAGTTCCTGTACTAGGCAGTGAAAACCTTTGCCCTTTGGTAATTGATGCTAAAAATGAATAAAAATTACCCAGGACTTAAGTAAGTTATTTTGCACTGCTGGGCAGAGAGGATTATTTTTATTTTTGGAGAGTATCTACATGTTCATTGCATTTGAGTTTGCCCATACTTGTGTCTGTGACAGCCAGTGATAATTGTTTTCCCCTGTGTTCCAGCACCCAAGGACAATGAAGAGCGTGTGTTCCGGGAACGGATGCGCCCCAGGAAGCGCCAGGGTGCCGTGCGGCGCAGGGTGCATCAGGTTAATGGACACAAATTTATGGCCACCTACCTTAGACAACCAACGTACTGCTCACACTGCAGAGACTTTATATGGTATGGAGTAACTCTGGCTTTGCTTTCTTTGCAGCTTTGAACTGGGGACTTAGCATGCCTTCCTGTTCTGCTGCAGTGAAAATGGTATAGAGCAGTAGTTCTTTTCTTCTTTATTTTGACGTTAAGCTGTCACCAGTGTTGCAGATGATAATAAAAGCCTGTTAAACTCCCATCACTAATGTTAGAATTCGTTGTATTTGTGGTTTTTCTCCTTTCAGCTACAAAGTTCCATATTTCCCCATCTAGTGCACGCTAAATTCCAGGTAGACAGCCAGTCTAGTATTATGTAAGTGCCTAAGTGTAGATTTAGACTTATTATTAGACCTTTACATTCTGTCAAGATGACAGAATTCTTTGTTACGTGCTTAAGAATCACCATCTTCCTTCTACGAAATGCAAAGCTCCTGTACATCCTACTGAAGTTAGTGGAATATGGGTATATTATACTTATAGTGATACAGAGATTTTGGTGCTCAGTGTACAGGGTCTTTGTTATTACATTGTACACCAAGAACTCCCTTTTAGAAATTATTTACATTAGTTTTGAGTATTTGCAATATTCAGATAGGGAGAAGTGGTGGAGACATTCAGTTTTCAGTTGTTTTTCAGCAGCTCCTGATGTTTTCCAAAGTGACCTAGAGATACTGATTTGGACATAAGATCCGATGTGATCCACAGTAAATATTTCTCAGGAGTGTGTAATGAATCAGTCTTTCTTAATGTAAAACTGTGTGAAATGTGCATGAACTCAACTGCATTCCTCTAAAAAGTGCCTGCAGGTTAGGCTTTAGCTTGACTAAGGTGATTTCAAGCAATATTGACAAATGCAATCTTCTGTGTATTTAGAGGTCTCCTTGATAATGATTTACCACTTTGTCCCCTTTCCATGCACCCTTTGGCTTTGTCCGTTTCACTAGAGAAAATGTGTCTGTACTTCTGACTGCCTTCATGGTCTGTCATCCTTCCTGTTACCTCTTAGCAGCTGAAATGTTCCTACTTTGAACTGATCTCAGTCTAGGCATGCATTTGTCAGATGATTGCTTATGAGAAGCTTTTCTTTAAACATGTGCACGTCCAGGAAAGGGAGGGAAAAATGTTTTCATTTTAAAAAATATTTCCTCTTTGTTTTCTAAACCACTTTATTATTTTTCAGGGGTGTAATAGGAAAACAGGGATACCAATGTCAAGGTAAGAGAAATTCTACGTAAGGACAGTTTAAATACATTTATTATGTTATATAAGTAATAAGATATTTTTATCAGGCATTGTATATGTACAATGCTAAGAATTTAGCACATGATGATCAGAATAAGTTTGTCTCAACAAGTATACAATCTTTGCACCAAGTCACAGGAATTTTTTTCAAAACTGTTGGTCTTAGGCATCATATACGAAACAGGAGCTCAGCTAACAGCCCTGTATATCAGATCCCAGATATCTCTTAACGTGTATCCGTCCAGGGAACCATATCTGCAGATGTTGGCTTCTTCATTTTTCAAGTCTTGCATTTTAAAATTGAGAGTTCTTTATTCTGCTTAAGATTCTATGTTTGAAAATTCCAGGTAATTGCAAAGACTGTAATTTAAATAGATGAGATAATTATAGAGGTCATCATTAGAGAAGGTTATAGCAAAGACTGCACAAGTGCTTCATTTTCATCTCCCATTTTTTCGACTCGGTATCTTGTACTCCTACTTTTTTTTTACGCAATCACCTCTTGGGATGATGTGCTAGTACTTAATTCTCATCTAACAAGTAGATACCATCAAGTTAGTGATGATTGTTCAGTTACAAAAGACTTGATGAAATTTCTTTGAAAATAAGTAAATGCCATTTTTTTCATAGAGCTCTGCATGCTATAATAAGAATTACTGTATTAAAACACTGGGGAGGTACCTTGACTTCTGATTTAATTTTCCTTTTCTTACAACAATGACCAAAACTGGAGAAAGTGAAATTCATTACTTCACTATGAGGGTTTTTACTTTGTTTAATGACCTTGAATTCTATGGTATGATAGACTTAGTAATTGTTAATCTTATCTGTCATATCTGCAGATATAATTCATTGATTAAATAATCAGGATGTATATTGGCAAGGCGTTTTTGCCTCCTGAAACCTTTTACTGCTATCAACTTATGGTAATGTGTTACAGAAAGAATGTTCGACTTCTTTTTTTTCCTATTCTTTTGACTTTTACAATGAGTTATCTTTATGTCTGTTTTCCTGTGGAAGCTCTTTAGACAGGAATTGGTTTTGCTATTGTGTCTCATGTAATGTGGAGATCATGGACTTCATCAGATAAATAAATCACATATGTAAAAACCAAGAAAAGTTGCAGTTAACATTTCAGAAAGTAAATTGTAGTTTTATAGATGAGATATTTGGTAGTTTTCTTAAAATTCTTTGGTCTTTTCAAAGTCCATTATCTTCTGCCTCTGTAAACCAGCTTATTTCATAGGACTCACCAAGTCACCACCAGTCACTTGCACACTTTCAAATCCCAGTGGTTCTAGTCTTCTGAGATCAGACTTCTGCTTTAAATTAATCTTCATGAAAACTCATTCCTTTATCTGTTTTTGTCTTTCTAGTTTGCACTTGTGTAGTTCACAAGAGATGCCATGAACTTATAATAACAAAGTGTGCTGGCTTAAAAAAACAGGAAACTCACGATGAGGTAAATGTTTATAAAATAATTTTTCTAGATAAAATTCTGTCTTTGATCTGTTCAAAGTAGTATCATCTCCTCTGTTTAATCAATAGATGCTGCAGACGTTTTTGTGCCCTTCTGGTCGTTTTGTGGTGTAGCATTTACTTTGGAATGCTAGATTGCACCACGGTTTCATTGACGTGGGAATTATCATACAGAAATTTATTTCTAATTGGTATACTTTCTGTAACATCTGAGCTCAAAGTTTCAGAGAGGTCTTTCCTCTCCTTTTCATTTTTAACCTTCTCTCTCCATTTGTGAGTTACTACAAGTCTTGTCAGTTTAATTCAGAAGAAGCAGGCTAGGATCCCTTATTCCCCTGGCTGCATTTTGTGTGGCTGAGCCATCAGCAGCTGACAGGAGAGCTGGGATGCTTGGGTGGGTATCTGGCACCAACATAAAAGACTGACCAGAATTCGCTTGCAAAGTCTTACCTCAACAAATACTGCATCCAAACTGTCAAAATATAGTTATGTTTTTTTAAATGGTTTTAGCCCTTAAGTATAAACAGTGAATGCTTTTTCTTACACAGAGGTTTTTGGTTTGTGCTTCAACAGAAAAACAACTGTACGCTCACTGTCCTGTTGTTCTGTGCAACAGCAAGGGCCTGCTGTCTTTCACCATAGGATTAGGTGAGGTGGCCTTTGGGTGATCACAGTTCCTTGACCACACAGAAAAACTACATTTCTTAATTTTATTTGTTAAAATCCTATATTCATATGATTGAAAAAGCCTAGCTTTAAGTTACAAATTGGAGTTGTATGTAACAGGGCAGTTTTAATCTATTCTTTCAACTTCAGCATGGGTTTGACTGAGGCACTAACTCGTGATCTCATTTTTCCCATGCAATTCACTAGCATTTTCCTTACTGGAACCATTCTGTAATATCTGGTTCACAACCAGTATTTTATGTCCAAAATGTGATCACATGCATACAATTGTGATAAAGGACTCTGTTGGGCTAGTGCTGGTTTTGTGTAGTGCTCACAGGAAGACACAAAGTCTTGTGCAGGTTTATATTCCCAGGCTCCAGAGTGGTGGAGACTTGCATACTTTGCTGATACTCTCATTGTTTAGAAGGGGTACTAGATCACTGGACAAAAGCCAGCGGTAATAGAAAAGGGCAGGAAAAACATAAAAATAAATCTCCTGCAATGCAGTGGCCACTATAAAAACTTACCAGTGACATCCTTTAATTAGTAAGTAATCATACCTTGGAATCCCTGAACACAACAGGTTATCATTGTCATTATCATAATCCAAAGAGGAGTGGGTTATGAAAAGGTAAAGGGTTTATGCTGTATTTCTTTTTCTTAGTCCTGTATTAGTTTGGCCTCCTGTTCCTAAAACAATTGGGAGTGACTTCCTTGCCTCCCACATTGGAGATCTTTCCTGATAGCTGTGTATTTGTTGTTCCCAAAAGTACTAGGAAGTAGACTTCAGTACTTTATCTCTTGGACAACACCTGCTCTTCCCCCTCTTTTCCCCAGATAAAGTAGTGAAAAGAGCTCTGGGCTTGGAGTACATCTAATGCAATGGTCATCATCTGATCACAGACCTATTTAATCTCATTTGAATTCTGTGTGGTTTCAAAATGTAATGGGGCCTCAGCATACATTGATTGCAAAGAAATTAATTAAACTGAAATATGCTGTGCTGTCCTTTTTCAGCAAGTGGGATCCCAGCGTTTCAGTGTCAACATGCCTCACAAGTTCAGCATTCACAATTACAAAGTGCCCACCTTCTGTGACCACTGTGGTTCATTGCTCTGGGGTCTTTTGAGACAAGGTTTACAATGCAAAGGTAAGGCACCGCTTCAGAGCTTTTCTGTTTTGTTGTGAATGACCTGTAGACTCGGAAAGACTTCAAGTTACTGTGTCAGCATGTACAGAAATGAATAGAAAATAAGTAGTGGCCCAATGTAGGGATTTCCATCATGGTTAGAACATGGTCCTTTACTCTGGTGGCAACACCAGTCAGTAACAAATGCGGAGGTCAGACGTGAAGAAACACATTTTGCACTCACTCCTGTGTAGGTTTATTGCCACACAGGATATTAGAAGTTAACAGAAAATGAGGAGCATGACAATTTACATCCCCTCAGTTTATATGCCTCTTGGGTTTTCAGGTTTGTTAAACTTTTTAAACATCATTATTCCAGCTACTTTTCCCTTTTAAAAAATTGCTATTACGTTTTGGCTGCAGTAGGTAGAACCAGTCCTGTGTGCCCATGCCCAGAATATGAGGTATTTTGATATCCAGCTGAAATCATCCTTTGTGATGGTCTGCTTAGCCCCTCTATTCCAGAAAAAAAGGATTCATTATGTTCTGCCACGTAAGGACTATGTATTCTGTACAGTAACTGTGTGTGAAAGTATGGCTGGAAGGTGCATTTGTGTCATTTTAGTTGTCAAAAGTGTTTGGTTCCATATCTCATTGTTTCAAGCAGATCTATATAATGGTTAAAGAAAAGAGTACAAACAATTGCAAAGTAAAGTAATATTTTAGAAATAGTTAATAAAGTACTTCAATTAATAGGTGGAAGGAAATAATGTAATGAAGGAAATGATTATCAGATTCTTAGGAAGTGGTGCCTAGTGGAATGATAAGCATTTCCATTTTGTTATACCTTATGAATGGATAGGTGCATCTTCATAAATACAAAAATCATGTTATGTACGCCTCTCAACAGCAGAAACATGGAGTCCCACATGTATGTATCAATATGTTATCTATGAGATGCATCCTTTGAAGTATTTAAGATGACGCATAACTGTAGGTGAAGGTCAGACCTAATGTTTCATGTCACAAGTTGCTGAGCAGCAAGGGAAAGAAGAAATTTCCTTCACAGCAAAGTTATACACAGTGAGACTTCTGAAGTTCAAGCCTTCCCTTGTGATACCAGCTAGTGAACAGTGAGGAAATGTTAGGCTCTAAGTAATATTACTTTACAGCTATTGAAGATATTGCTCAAGTGCTATCTAAATTATGGTGAAGATGCGTTCAGTGAAGGCTTTTCAGTTAAACCTGGGCTTTTTTCTCTTTGATTTCTTTTTTTTTAACCAGAGCTATAGTACCTCTCTACCTAATCTGTGCATATATGAGTTCTGTTTCATATTCTAACTCAAGTACCATACTTCTCATTTGCTCCTAATTGTTATTTCTGCATTTACTGTGTAGCAGATGCATAGAAACAATAGTGCAGAGAGCCTATGTTGCTTTCTCCATGTTCATAAAATTATTGCCTATAAAAATGCAGTGTTCTCTGCATGAAATCTAGAACTCACCTAAACTGAAAATGTCATTTTCTCTGTGCTTGGTTTTCTCTCTTTACCAAGTGCTGAGTGAATCCCTTCTTCAGAGATGTACTTCCTTGCCCAGCGTGGCTATTAACACCATGAGAAGTGTGTAACAGAGATTTATTCTTCTTTAGGTTTTTTTCACTGGTTATTCCTGTGTATCTTTTTGCAAAATATGTGCATGAAGTTGGACTGTACAAAATTTTCCTGCTATTTCAAGCAGTTTGGTTCCTCAATGTCCTCCTCTATGGATCCTAGCTCAAACATTTTACTTGTTGCTGAGGTTTTGTCACTGAATAAAAATTCATTGAAAATACCATGTTTAGCAATTTCTTTTTGCTCTTCTTGTGAGCTGAAACATACTTGAAAAGGAAAGGCACCAGCTTTCTGAAGTGCATGGTTATGGCCAGATACAGTGCCTGAGTATAGTCTCAGAGGCAAATGTATTTTTTTCTTTAGGGGCTGTACAGTGAAGGTTCTGTTGATGAAAAATATAGTGAAATATAACTGTATAAAAACATTTTTTAAATTTCCTTTTCTCTAAAAGATAAAGAAGTGAGGAATTTGAACAATTGAATATTAATCTAGCATTTAATCACGCTCGCAGCTGTGCTCTCTTTATGCCTTGCTCCACAAGAGGGCACTGGAGCCTCAGATAAAATATGTCATCTGCTCCTTACAAATCCACACTCCACGAGTTTTAAAGGAGCTGTGTTCTTGACTCTGCCCCATAATGTAGAAGCAAAGTAACCTTTTTTTTCTCCTCATAGTAATATAATAGTTTCAGGAGATTTAGGGGAAGGAGCTTAGTAACTGGATTGCCATCTAAATAAACTACGTGTTTACCCATTAATTTTTATTAAAACTTAAAGTGCTGTTGGTTTTACAGCTGCTTACATTAGAAGTTAATCCACTTCAGTAAAATGGAGTAAGAAGCAATAATACATAAGGATTTAATGTTGTGCTTTCCATAGTGGACTGTTAAAATCCAAGCTCTGAAGGACTTTTCTTCTAATTCAAATTCTATTTAAGAGTTACAGGGTCATTTGATATTTTCATTTGTTCCTATGCCTGTTCTGGGTACTTTGTGAAAATACTATTCTACATTATCATATGTATATGAAAATATACATATGATAATGTAGATAATCAGGGTAATAACTTTATACTAGCACTGAAGTATACCTTTAAATCCAGCTAAGTATTTTCCTACTCAGAGTGTATTTATTTGAAAAAGTTATTGGTAGGTCAAGTAAGATCTGATTTAGGTAAAGCAAACGCATGCCAAGATAGTATTTAGTTTACTGTATTACTTTCTATTTCATTGCAGTTTGCAAGATGAATGTACATCGACGCTGTGAAACAAATGTGGCACCAAACTGTGGAGTGGATGCTAGAGGCATAGCTAAAGTTCTAGCAGATCTTGGAGTCACTCCAGATAAGATCACTAATAGTGGGCAGAGGAGGAAAAAGGTAATTTTACTATGGATTGTCACATTTTAAAAATGAAGTAAGTATGACTTCATTATAATTTTATTAGTTGGGGTTCAATCCCACTCAAATGACTTGCACAATAATTTTTTTATAAGTCAGCAGAGACCTAAGACTTTGAGTTTTGTTTTATAGGTGTAAATCATCTATTCTGAACTTTGATATGAAATTTATTTTGACCTGGTACAATGTTGCAGATCTTGAGTCTATAATTTCTGGAAGGATTTCTCCTTTTTAATTTTGAGGAAGGATATTTGACACAGAGAAAATGTCTGGCAACAGTTAATAACATAAATGCCTGTTTGGCTCAGAATTGGCATTGGATAACTGATTGATTGGCAGACAGCACTAGTCCACAGTGTTGTAACTGCTGATAAACAAGCAATGTGCTGATTCTCATGAAGAGGAGCTGTTTGCCAGATGACTGTTCTGGAGTTATCAGGCCTTTTATAGGAAGAACCAGGCTGTTCTAGAAAAAAAAAGCACAGGTCACCCCAAATACATCCAAAGCTGATGGCGTTATCCCTGAGTGATGATATGTATCCTGGATGAGAATGGGCCCATACTTTGCATCTCTATTTGCATGATTGACACAACAGACCCGTTGGGCTCACAGAAATAGGCAATTTTTGCCATAATTTCTTTAAACATTGACAGTTGCTTCTCTTCATTTTCCTGCTTATTGCACACTGGGATCCCCTGTACGCTGTTTTAAAATGTTACAGAAATGTAGGAAACTCAAGAATGTATTAATTGATCTGACACTCCTGGGTAAAGGTGTTGTCATGTTGTTACTGCATGAGGTAGTTTGCAGTGCTTGCTGGTACGTGTCATAGTTAAATGTATTTACTGGATAGATACAGACTCATGGTGGCTTCTCAAAACTTTCCCACTCACTGGGTATGTATACTACGTTTATTTCACCTTACAAACCTGTTTTTCTTTCAGTTGCCTGCTTTTTCTCTGTTTATTTTATGGATTCCATTTGATGTGATGCCATCTACTGTATGGCTGAGGTTCTGACAGTGAGAATCCATAGGGGTAGAAGATCTTCACTTTCCTTCATACTTCTATTTATGAGCTAAAGTTGTTGAATTGAATTTCCTCGTGGCACAGGAAGATCTCACAGCTGACTACACCTTTTGGAATTATTCTTAGCTGATTGCAGGTGCGGAGACTCAACCACCAGTTCCGGGATGCGTATCGTCAGAAGAAGATAGGTCGAAGTCAGCACCAACATCTCCATGTGATCAAGGTCAAACAAATCTTTTTATTTCCTATCTAATGTATTTTGCCACACATTTTCCTGGAGTAAAAAAATCTATGGGCACCAGCCTCTGTAGATGCAAATCAACAAAGTAGTTACCACCAGAAATTGAAGCATTTAAAGTTATGAACTCTAAAATATTTTTTAAAAAGTCCTGCTTCTCATTTAATTTAAATCTGTGAAATTAGGTGGCTTTTAAGGGGAAAATTATAAAACAGTCATCTTAAGATATTAAGTTTACTACATGGGTCCTTGTCAACAAAATATATTTATGGCAGAAGCTTATATATTCTATTGTAAGAGTGGAGAATATTTTAAATAGTAACACAGAACTTGAGAGAGAGCCTTTACCTGAAAACCTGTCTGTTATTAAGTCTTTGAGATAAAATTGAGTCCTTGTAATTCCATGTTGAACATTTGTAATAATAAAAACTTCCATCCAGACAGGCTATGCTAGCATGTCCATGTGGTCTCTGGAGGCTTCTTAAAACCATATTTCCTTTCAGCAATTTCTTTTATGTGTAGATTTGGACACAGGTATTTTAATCTTCACTGATATGACCTGATTTCTTTGAGCTGAACAGCTGATTGACAGAATGTGTATGTCAGCAGCACTTTTTGAGTCTGATCTAATTGTTTGTAAAAATCAGAAGTCTGTGACCTTAACTTTGTCAACCTTTTGGTTTCACAGACATTGTTTTCATAAAATCATAATTTTTAAAATATCTGATGTTTTGTTTAAAATAAGAACAAAGAATTTGTCTAAATTCTCTCTTTACTTTGACCTTTGTAGCTGTCCAATAAAGTTGTTGTTTCCAAGGCCACCGGCAGAAGTACCATGCTGGAGCTCGGGGCAGACCCTGAGGACTGTTAGTCACCAGGACTCTCTGTATTTAACACTGAGAAACCTTCAGAACCATTTAGCAGATCTACACAATTGCTGCTTGAAGCAGCACTAGGAAGTGGTCAAATACTTTATTGGCAGGCGTCTGATAACAGCTGGAGCTGAATAAGATGCTCCATTCATGTTGACTTCAAGGACTGGGACGCCCAACTATCCTTTGAACTTTTGAAGACACTGCTCTAAAATACTTAAGCAGGAAGATGAGCAAGTGCTGCAGGAAGATAGGGATATTCAAAACAAAGTACTTCTCTGTGGTACAGGAACACCCAAAGTCACTAAAACAACTATTTGGCTACTATTCTGACTTATCTTTCAAGTTTTGGATATGTCATTCTCTTAGGTTCATTTTAAAAGGCCACCCTTCCTGTTGGAGCAGGGGTTTGGCTGATTACTGTAAGGTGGAGAAGCAGTTTGCTAAATATATATTCTTGACCACAGAATGCTCTTAAACAGCTTTCAGAGATGATGAATGTCTCTTCCGACACTGGTACAGACTGACACAGGCTGGTTTTCTGATGGTTGGCTAAAACTAACTTTTCCTCACATTTCCACAGAAATCAAAGAGCTGGAAAACAACATTAGGAAAGCATTATCTTTTGACAATCGGGGAGAGGAACACAGAGCAACAGCTACAACGTCAACAGACAACCAGCTTAACAAACCTGGGGAGAATGGTGAAAATGGGGAGGTCAAACAGGCCCAGAGCAAGCGAATAGGTCTTGAAGAGTTCAACTTCATCAAAGTATTAGGGAAAGGCAGCTTTGGCAAGGTGGGTAGCTTTTTTTTTCCTTCTTCTCTTCTTTTATTTTTTTTTTAAGCTAGTGTTCAGGGGTGGTTTTGACTGTACTGATTTGGAAGTGTTCATATTGACATTCAAAAAGTGCTTCCAGCCTAGGGGTTTTCTTTTACCCAACAGATCAAAAGTATCAGCCTCCTGATGAGCTGGCACTGTCTGTGCTTTAGCTCACTTCATTAACTAGGGTTGAGTCTTTTGAAACAAAATATCAGTGTTTTATTATATCGGGATATGGCTGATGAAGACACACATACAGTTACATACAAACTGTTCAACAAAATTGCTTGTGGTCAAGCAGGAAGCAGCAGGTCAGGAATAATGCTGTGGGGCTAATTCACTTTCTCGATAATTCCCAGTTCAAGTTTACTTATTTCACAGAACATTGTGTGTACTTGTTTTTCCTCAGAGGGTGTGTTCAGTGCTGGGGGAAGCAGAACTGAAGCATTTCCACTCAGATATGACGGGGCTTAGACAGCTGCCCAAAATACCGCGTAAGCAGCAAAGCTGTAACTCACCAGATACCTTCCCACAGCAGGGAATTGGTGAGGGTGGAAGGGGCCTTGCTCTGTTTACAGGGCTTATAGATTTTCTTTCCACACTCTAGTGCCCCATGGAATCAAAGGGGTGGACTGAAACATGAATCTGTTTCAGAAGTACACTCTTCCTTCCTTGATATTACGGGAACTTCACATGCAGGGGAACAGGGCTGAAGCAGTTCTTTTGTGTGCCTGTTTTCTAATCCTTTCTCTGAAGATTATCCTGGCTCCAAGCCAGAACTGACCTTAAACAGAATATAGGACCTGAACCTTAAACAATAGTGGTAGTTAAAATCAACAACTTGAAAGCGGCTGAAATGGTAACTTTGGATTGTATACAAAGTCCATCACACTCAAATCTCGCTACCAGAAGTGGGAGATAACAGTGGGAAATAAATTTCTGGTTTACATCAACTTCCTTCCTTGTTTAGTTTTTGAGACCTCACTAATAGGTACTCATTAAGATACTTAATTAACAAACAGAATAGATACCTTCTGTTTCATATTTAAAGAGTACCAGAGGTATATCCTTTTAAAATTAAGATACTTTTTATTTTATAAACTGCAGCTTCATTTAGGCAGGTATGTAACTGTCTTTCTATTTTCAGTGTGGTCAAACTCTTATGAAACCCTGCATTTATGGCATTTGTTGTTCATATGTAAATGGAATTTTTCTTTGGTTTAGGTAATGTTAGCTGAGCTAAAAGGAAAAGATGAAGTATATGCAGTGAAAGTCTTGAAGAAAGATGTCATACTTCAAGATGATGATGTAGACTGTACAATGACAGAAAAGAGAATTCTGGCATTAGCACGGAAACATCCATACTTAACACAACTTTACTGCTGCTTCCAGACAAAGGTAAGCTACATGAGTCTTTTGCCAGTTTCTGCCCAAGGAATAACTATTTCCAGACTGAAAGAAAACAACATTAAAAGTGAAACAATATTTTGAAAATATTTCTGGTAAGCTTTTGGCATTTCAGTAGTGTACAGGAGTACTGGCTGCTGTTAAAAAGCGTAACTACTACTACCATGTAAGTACCAGGAGATGGCAGTAAATGAGTTAAAAAATAAAAAAAACCCCACATGCATAAAATACACAAAAATGGCACCTACTGAGGTGGACGGGCACCTACAGAGGTGCCATTTTCTGTGTTTCTTTGGTGCATTAATAGCATGTATCATTTGTTGAATGAAATACAAATGTTTTTAACATCCAGTGTTGCAATACTTGTGTGTAGCGTTGCAGAAAAGCTGTGACTAAAAGATCTTCTAGCAAAGTTGTCAGGAAAGATAAATAGCACAGTGGGAAAGCCGAAGGAAAATGGCTAGTAGGATCAAGATTATAGTGGTTTGAATATGGAAACAGCAAACAAGTAATATGTTTATACAGTTCTTAAAATGGTGAAAATGTCCCAGCATTTTATATGCTTTGAAGTTGACACAAAGCAGTGGCCCAGGAAGGCGTGTATGTCTGTGGAGGGTGTTTCCCATTCAGACTTTTACTATACGTGTGAACATGCTCTTAAAATGTTTTAACATATTATTTTGAAATTTATAACTAGAATAAGCATGTTATTTCAGATGAAAGAAGTGATTAAAAGATTGTACTGGGGTGAGGTACAAACTCTGTGAACAGAAAGGGACCTTTAGTGCACTCCCGGGAGTGTAAATAAATGTATCAGCAGCCTGATGTGAATCATGTAGCAGAACATTGGTAAAGATCAGTTTTACATAAAATGAATTATGACAGAAGATTCTCCTGCTGCTACTCTGATTTCCTGGAGATTCTTTTCCTGTTGTATTTTTGACCTGCTCTTCCCTGTTTTGTACCATGCTTTCTGCCTACCTCCCTGCTCTCCAAAGCTACTCATCAAAGATTCTTCCCTCTTCTCAGATCAGAGAGAAACTGTAGTTTGTGGCTTTTCTTGAGCTCAGAGGAACTCAAACTGCAGTGGTTTATAGTTAAAAGTCATAGGCTAGCAGTCAAAACTACACCTAGTGATACCTAATCAAATTAAAAATCCACAGTTGAGAAGTTGAAGGCTTTTCCTGAGCATGTCCTATGAACAATTTACAAAGAATTCTTTATAAAGGACCAAAAATACCAAACACCAAAACATATGAAAAAGCAAAAGCAATATGTCTGCTAAAACTATACATTATTTATGAATGGCTACAAATGAAAATGTACCAAGTAAATTAGTCACTGAATGATTTTCTCAGGTTCAGTAGAAAAACAGGTAGAAAAACTTGCTTGTACAAACATTGTCTGTGGTTAAAATAGCTTTATTGAGACAAGGGCTGTAATACAATAGGTTTTAAGTGTGTTTCATGGTAGTGTATAGCTACTTACGCTGTGGTTGTGTGCCATGCCGTGGCAGCTGTACTTTGCAGAACTGGTCCCTGAAGTGATCATGCTGGAATTAAATTTTATATTTCAAGTAGAGCACATTTGTCGTATACACCCTGACTTAATAGGAAGATTGACTCAGTATTTATTGTCAAAGCACTCAGAGGTTGTCTTTATGTAATGAGATTACTTGCTTTGTTCCTCTTCCACAAAAATGCAAATGTAGAAGTTTGACTTCATATGCTGCAGTGTTTTTCTTCAGTAATCAGCTGAAGACACTGCAGAAAAGTTGCCTAATATGCTTTTTACAGTAAGTACATTTCAGTATTATTTATTTTTTACATGGAGCAGACTTTTCATTAGTGTCATTTACTAAATGAATCTATTATTATCACAACAAGTAAGGGATAATATTTTTTATTATTTTGGAATTCAGAAATTGTGCCAAGTCATGGCTAACAACAACATACTTTGTACACTAGTGTGGTTTTGGCCCTATATATCTAATTTCTTTTAACAGCTCCATCTAGCTTCCTTTCTTTAAAGAAATATTCTTGGGACTGATACTTCTTATGTTCTTCCTTAATACAAAAGCAAACTTTGAGCAAACCAATTTGCTGTAAGCCCATCAAAAAATAAGCCCTCCCCTCCCCAAATCAGCATTTTAGATATATTAAAAAAAAATTATATTCAAGTATTGTACTTCAGGAATAGTTTTGAAATCATCTTTAGTGATCTGGAAGTTGAGAGAGTTCCAAAGCTTGAGATAAAGTGTGCAAAGCTGATACAGGATGTTTTGTCTGCAATAGTTTGAGGTATGAGCTCCACAGCCCAGTCCTACACATCAGAAAGAAGGTAAAATCTACCTACAGGGCCTCAGCTGATCTGGTTTTTTATGTGGAAGGAGCTTGACTCTTTTACTGCAGCATATCTTATGAAACAGTGTCACCCTTGGATAGTATTTTTCAACACTCTTACGCCATGGCAGCATTTCCCTTCCTGTTTTGCCAGAGTATGGTCATTGGTCTGTCAGCGTATTCAGAGCTTTGAGCTGTGTTTTGCCTGTGGTCTGTCAGTGGGAATATGAACGATGGCTACTGCGTTCTGTACTTGGCACTCCCGTGGTGAAACCTGCCCAAGGCCTGGCATACAGGGGACAGCATTTTTGTAATAACTGACTATTGCTTATCATCATCCTTGATTTATTCAGGACTTCATTGTGTAGGTATTGTTTTCTCAATAAAGGTTTTGAGAAAACAGGGCATTTTCAGACTGCTACTGTTTTCATTCTGTTTTCAGTCTTCTCTTTCACTTCTGTGTGTTAGTCCCTTGATTTTTCAGTAAGGGGTATCTTACCTGACAGTAATCTGATGCTGCCTAGTTCCCCTCTTCAGTGTCCTCTTCCCTCCAAGCTCATACCCTGCTTCAGGGATCAACTATGGAACACTATCAACAGGAGGTTTTATTGGTAATGCTTCAGTCAGACGGCTGACGAAGGGGATTTAAATGTTTCTAGACATGTTTTCTCTGAAGACATTCTTATCTTCATTCACGGTTGGATGTTCCTGAACTGTGAGAATTAAAGTGCTTTTTATGGAAAGGTCTAGAAAATATAAGTAGCTTCACTTAATTCCTCCTACACCCCTGTCAGCTTTCTTCATAAGTGCTTAAAATTTTCTAGACCTCTACCCCATGGGATGCATACACATGTATGTGCACACCCTATAATTTATAATGAATTATCCTAATAAATACTAAAGAAATAAAATGGGGTTTAAATTATTTCAGGCAGTGAAAGCTTTATTATGATAATGTATAATAAAATTAGAAGACTAGAGAGCTGCTGCTTTTAACATCTGGCATTTGATTTTTTTACCCAACTTCATGAAATTAGATAGATTTGAAAATAGTGCTCTCCTCTTTTTGTTCAACAGATGTAGTAGAGAGTATTTTTAGTGCATGAAAATGTTCCTGTTTAATGATAGAGTTGCAGAACTCTATAAGGCTTCTCTTACAAGGGTTGTAAAGGACCCTTAGTAAACATTATAGCATTTCTCTTAGAGGAAACAAGTAGTTAAATAAAGGGTAGAGAAAGTCAGTTACTACAGGTAAACAGTTAGACTTATGCCACCCATGAAAACATTGCTCTTCCTTACAAAGCTAAATCAGTGTATCTATCCATAGCATAGCTCCTGGGCTGACCTGCAAGGCCATTCACTTCTTTCCTGTGTTCTGGTGTTGCAAGATAGAGGTCAGCCATGTGGCGTGGCACAAGGACATCAAGAAGAGGCTGTAGTGACCCAGTATGACTATGTTGATCCTTTAAGTGTTGCATCCTACCTTGTGGCTTACTGCTGCTTTATCCTAGATTGTGAGCACTGGGGTTCAGGTGTTATTCCTTTCTGCTGTCTAGCACACTCTGAGTAATGCTAGAAGTCTGGTGTTTATAAAGATGAAATTCAGGGTGTTTTATTCCATTTCAGCTCTCATGATACCTCTTTGTTACTCTGAAAAATCCCTGGACCTCTGTCTGCATCAGACCCCTCTAAAAAACAAGAGTAATTAGTCTTCCTTCCACTGTGGCTTGTATTTAAATGTTTCCAAGAACGTTTTGGAAGTCCAGTGGAAAGGTGTAAAATGGAGTTCCATTTTTAAAGTGAGTTATTTTATAAGAAAGTCACAAAAAGGAAAGAGAATCATCATACTTACAATTTCAAGTCATGTTTTCTAAGTTAATTTAGGAAGAATCCCTGTAGTGTGTGACCAAAACTGTCATTGGTAAGGTTAAATAAAGTCTTATTTCTTTTATGTGTATTTGTACAAAAAAAATTAAATGTCTTCTGCGATTATAGCTCAGAGGAGTGTCGTTTATGATATACAGTGCAAATTAACCTAACTGACTTGCCACTGTTACATTCATCTGGGACTAATCAGAGCTTATAATCCATTTTATCTGGTATTCTTGTACTTTTGTTGCTAAGCAGCTAAAGCCATTATACAGATATTGCTATATGGGCGTAATCAGTTTAACACAAGTTTGCATTGCCTTTTATTACTGATTAGTGTCAAATTAGAACTTTTTAGGGTCCAATTCTGTTCATTATTATCCCTGCTTCAGTGGATTTGTATGTGTGAGACAAAAGACTAAATTAACCCCTGTATTTTTAGCTATTTTAATGCTAAAATATTTTTTAAAAATTTAAATATAAAATTATTGACAAAAGTTTCTTAAAGATAAATGTTAACTATGGTAAAAAGGTAGAATAAAATGGTAGGTAAGCACAGAGTGATGTTATTTAGACTGTTTCTATTCTTTTATATACGTTTATACACATTTATATTCAAACCTAATTTAAATATTTTATTTACCTGTGTTGCTATATATGCACATACACAGAATATGTACAGTAGTAGGTATTTTTGAATTCCCATCTGGTTTATACAAGCAGTTAATATAATAAGAAATTAAAATATACTGGTTTTGACTCTTTCTTCAGAGTATATCCTGAAGCAGTTGAAGTTAGAACAGTATCTGGTGATGTTTTGTATATCAAACAGTTAAGAAGTAATGTAAATGTAAAAAATTTTGGCAGAATAAGGCTTTCCAGAAATTTGTATCATGTGTATGTTAAATTTAGCTTTCCAGTTGACTGCTACCCAGTGTGAATGCACTGACCACGATCACTGCATTTTCTGAAAGTAGACACTATGGTCAAAGAATAGCTGGAACAGTGAAGCTGATGATCAAATACTGTAATCATTGTCTCTCTCTCACACACAAGCCCCTGTTTCCAGCATGATGACCCCATTTTGGGAAACTTGCTATTATGCAGCTCAGTTATTGCTAGCTGCTCTCGAAGGATTATTAAAGCCTGGTTAGCTCACTGAAGATTCATTGTTCACATTAGTCCCTTTAGTATTAAACTTCAAGTCAGGCTAGCAGTGCAGCCAGGCTCGTCAAGGGCCCGCAGGAGAAATTACTCCTCCAGCATCAATCAGAAGCGTCTAAATGCTCCTCTTTCAGACAGGAAGGACTTTTATTTTGCGATGTAGCACCCAAACTGAACAGGACTCTTTCACACCCTCTCAAAGCTAGGGCTTGTTCCTAGTTTGCATGTATACAAGTGAGTGCTGCAGCTGCAGCTCCATGGATTGCTTTGCTGTAACCAACTGAGGCCTTGACAATCCCGGGAATAGTCCCGAGTCAGCGTCTGTGGCCAGAATTCACTGCAACTGCCGTCATGAAATAGGTGAGGGCAAGCTGGAGTTTGTGCTGACTTTTTTGTTCGCTTGGTCCTCATGCCTGCATGTTAGGGTTTTAGAGTTAATTGTGTCAGTAGTTCACTGTGTTAAAGACATCTTAGTGTAGCCAAGCGTAAAATTCAACGTCAGGATTTTAATCCTGATCTGATCATGTGCAGACATGAGGTTTTTAGGATAACAGGTAGATAGCTAAGGGCCTTTAAGGTGCTGTTTTTATATCTCTTGGACAGAGTAGCTGGAATTACATATTACAGACTTCTGATCTTGGGAAAAGTGTGTTTCTCCAGTTGAGGCATGTTAGAGGGGAGAAATTTTCAGAGTATCTACCAGATGCTTTGCCAGTAACTTTCCTGGCAAGTCTGTCTGTCTTGTACACTATCTTTTAGCAGAGATCAGAGGAGACAGGAATATTGTCATCCAAACAGGGTGAAGGGGGTATCAGACTTTGAAACTGGAGTAGTGCCCTCACTTGCTGGGTCCACAGAATCTTTGTATAAGCTCGCGCCCTGGCTGTGTTAACATCATTCTTAATCTTACAGCTCTTGTGGAAATGGGGTACTGTTCCTCATCCAGCAGGATAATTGAATATTGCTGCTTTAAATGAAATCCTGCGTGTTAAACCTGGATTGTGGCTTTCAGTTTGATTTTGCCTTGGGAGAGTGGGAAGGATAAGGATAATACGACTTGTGGCAGCATCGGTTGGAAGCAATGTGCCTTGACTGGTTTGTAACAGGATCCGTCACTCTGCAGACATGTGCTGTGACCTTCCTTTCTGTCCTTCCTCTGCACCTACATCCCGAGACCATCCTCACAACTGTTGTAGGTTCCCTCATTTGGACAGAAGAGACCTGAGTACAAGACCTACTGGTCTCTTGTCCTAGCACCTTTTGTGCTTTTTCTTGTATTTTATGGCCATAAAGCACGATTCACAATTTGCCTCTCATGGGTTCAGGATAAAAATTAATTTTCATCAATGAAACCAATCTTTAAAATAAGTGAAAATGTAATGTTCACATGGGTAACTATTGGGATGCCTGTTTATGCCAGTTAACTGTTTTAAATGCTATTTAAAGAAAGCCCATGACACACAAGAGATTGTGGGGAAACATTTTATACTTTGTTTGTTAGGTGTTGCTCTTACAAGTTAACAACTAACACACCCCAAAGGAAGAGTCAGGAAAAAGGAAACTGCATATAAAATCTGATTCTTCTGCAGCTTCTTTTCTAAATGCAGGAAATTATTCTCTTCAGAATTCATTTGGCCACTTTAATACAACTTTTTTTTTGTAACAACAGTAATCTTAGTAAATTATAATTGTACACAAGAGAATTTCACCATGGGAATGAAGTGGAATTTACAAAACATTTGGGTTTGCAACTTTAGTAAAATTTTCATTGCTGCTTTTAGCATCTACACAGAGTAATTTTGGCATAACATGTCTTCTGCTCCATACACCATCTATGGGCCAAACTTAGGTACGGTATAGCTTAAATTATGCTTTATCTCTTCTTCTCAAAAGCACACCATCAGATTCTATTTACACTGTTGGTGGTTTAAGGGAATCCTGTTCATGCTATTTTATCTCACTTGTGGATGAGTACTTTTAGCAAAACCAAACACAGGTTTTTGATGCTGTGTTTATTCTTGTATAGTTACTGTGGACTGTGTAAGAGTAGTGATGCCCAGTCCACAGTCTCATGCCTGTGTGTAAGGAAGCATTTAGGGAACCTCTCTGTGTTCCCACATAAGGGGAGCCCAAGGCCTTTGTGTAAGCTGAGAAGTATTCAGCGCTTTGTTCTATCTCCTTAAAGTTATGACAAAGGTGATCTATAACATCAACTCAGCCTTTAAGAGAAGTGTCTCCCTGGAGGAGAGCGAGTGGTGTGTCACTTGTGGCCCTGTGAGTCCACAGAGTCTCTGCACCAAGACTGGAACACCTTGTGAAGAGTCCATACAGCTTCCACAAGCAGTAAGAAACAGTAAACGTAAATTTGTACGACATGTACAGGTAAAATGTATCTCATCAATTAAGGCTTTCTGTTCTCTTCTAGTAAACTGATCAGTCATTAGAAAGTAATTGTTCAGAACTGAGGAAATCTGAATAATAAAGACTCCTTCCAAGTCTTGGCTGGGCTTATTAATATATAGTTCATAGCAATGCAAAGAGTATTTATGGAAGGTATTCTGAAGGTTAACTTACAAACTTAGCTGCTTCAGTTGTGTATAGAATAATACCGGCTAGTATTAAGTCTGCATATTTCCATAATCTAAGTTGTGACCCAGAGAGATCACCCCATTTTATCCTTAATACAGCCAAGAAAGACCCACTTGCAACCCTTCCTTACAGAGTATGGGCACCTTGCCAAGTTCACAAGAAGGAAAACTGTATTTTTAGGTATTTAACTTTGCATTCAGCCTATAGAAGGATGGATGGGATCCATTTCATAAGCTTCTATAAATAAGTTTCTCCAAGAAGCTTCACAGAATCACACAAAATAACTAACTTGGAATACCCTTATTGATAAGTAGTTTATTGCAAAGTCTGTGGTGGTACTTATTTTTTCTTTTCTGTTTTCAGAAACCTGATATTAAAATCACACAGAATTCTGCTACTTAAAACTGCTTCCTGAGTTGTAGAAAAAACTATGCCCTGAAAATAAAACACACTATTTTCTTCCGTGCAGCTTTACTCATTTCAGAGGGTTTAAGATGGCTTAAATGACAGCAGAATTTTGGACAGTGTTTCCTGTTGTCTGACTAATTTGTACTTGTGAATTGCCAGGGTTTTCAGCTGTGTGAAGTATATGCTTTGCCAAAAATTAATCAAGTTCTGGAAACAGGAAAGTATGGAAAATAAAGTAGATACAATTAAAGCTTTTAAAGGTCACTGTTGCATTTATAGAACTGCAGAAATCCAGACAGCGAAGAGAGGTGTATGAATAATGACTTTCAATAGGTGTTGAACAAGCCTGGCTCAGGGAACTCATGTTTATCATAAGAACAAAATAAGTCAGTATGCGGGGCTTACACAGATCAATGGATATTCATAAAGACCTTCATTTTCAGGAAGGGTTATGAAAACACGTTGAACAGGGAATGTTATATGTAGGCTTGGGATTTTGCATGTATTTATAGGTTTTCGTTAGTTCTGTGTGCTCATGTATTTTTGTCTTAAAATGTGAATTTTAAAGCTCTTGCTAGATTCCTTTCATCCTGTCTTGAGAGCTGTTCTGTGTAAAGGGCCAAAGAAAAGACAAAACTGAATTCTGTTCTCATGTTCTGCATAAGACATATGAGCACAGCAACAGGCAGCATGTCTGGCCCAGTCTCTAACAGTGCCAAAGCAGGTGTCTAGGAAGAATGTAAAGCATATCATGACTTTTTTCCAGAATATGATCCCAATATCACGAGATAAACGATGACTTGCGCATTTCCTGAGCCAAAGATGGCGGGTTTGCATGTAATCAGATGGCACTTTGCACATAATATTTTTCTGTGGTAGATGTTAAAAGTGAGAAGCTATTTGGAAATGTAGGTGTTGGTGAATACTGCATTTTGTTTACCCACAAAGAGTGGAAAAATCCTCTTAATACCACATCTGCAAACAGACAGCCCTATTATGCAGTATAAATATTTGCACCTTTTCTTTTAAATGATATTTTCTGAAAGTAGTGTCTATGCCATTAAAAATCTCAGAGGTAGCTGCACTATATTTTCATCATCTTCTAGAGTAGGGAAATAATGTATCTGAGCACCTGGAAATACCAACTAAACATACTGAGGGAGGCTTGTCAGATAGAAAAAACGCAGGGCTCACTGCAGGTATTTCAATATGCATGTCCATAACGTTCCATACATTACATAGAAAAAGTATTACATGTTGTAATACAGGTAAACAGTACTTAGTAAATTTGACAGAACACTTCTCAAGTTGCTTTTTCCATTGCTGAGAGGAAAGGTACTGAAAGAAAGAGATATGTGTTACACTATCTTGTGCTTTCCAGTCAGGAACATCAGCAGTGAGCCACAGCTGGCAATGCCATGCCAGAGCCAAAAGGGCATCATGCATAATGCATTAGACTTAATTAAGAAGCATACCAAAGAGTGATGCCACCCTCCTTCAAATTTTCAATCTGCAGTGTTAGTCTGTTGAATTTCTGAAGTAGAAATCACAGAATCACAGAATATGCTGAGTTGGAAGGGACCCACAAGGATCATCAAGTCCAATTGAAATAAAGCTTTTTAAAAACTTAATTCTGCCACATTTTAGTACATTTACCTGAGCATTTCTTAAAGAAATGATTGAGTATAGACAACTTTCAGAAAGGACAATGGGTGTGTTGGATATATTGATGAATATAACACATGCATTTCTTTATGGATCCATGCAGTAGGGGACAAGTTTTAAAAGAGAAGTTAATTAGGTTATTTGGGCATGCAAGAAATCTCCCTTGTTGTATTTTTAGGCAATCAAAGAGTAAAAATGTAATAAGGTTTGGCCAGGAAGAGGGTCTGTCTTCAGGGCTTCAAAATTCTGTATAGCCCTGTGATGTAATAAACCCCCGGAAAGTCATTTTTGGTTGCATTCAGACATGAGAAGCTTGGTGGCCGTGTTCCTGAAGTCTCACTCATTCAGTCTTGTGCCACATGTTCTCATGCTTGCATTATTCAAGAGCAAGGCCTTTAATGGCAACTGCTGTATTTCAACAGCAACAGGAAAGGAAGCTTGCAAAGATTTTCTAGCATAATGAGAAAGGGGAAGATCATATCTAATGAGATTTCTGGATCAGAACTGAGGGAGTTTTAGATAGGAATCTGAATTTAAAGAGGCTTAAACTCACCAAACCTCTGAGCTTTTGGAAATTTGCCATGAATCTGTGGGAAAAGTTAGAAAAGAATTGTTGCTGGGTGATATGCCCGAGGAGATTAACTGCTTTCTGCAGTGCTCTTCAGTGTGGTATTATTACATAAAACACTCGATGTGGTTCAGATATCCCTTGGGCTAACATGTAATCTCAGCCACATGTGTAACCCAATATCTGAGTATTGTTTCGCTCTGCTTTTAACTGAATTTAGACTGATGATTTGGGTCTAAGAAGCCACAGGCAGCTCCCCAGAATCTAAATATCACCAAGTTCAGGATTTGATAGCCAATGCAGACTTCATTAAAATTCATTAACCATTATCTGATTGCACAGTTACCATCATTCTGTAAATAGCATTGAGAGAAAGGGGGAATATTTACTGGCCTTGTACAAAGAAAAGTAATGTTTTATCCATTAGTACTGTGTTGTTTTTAAAGTTGTTTACGTTCTTTGAGGAAATGCGGAAGCTACTGCTTGAAGAGGTTAGAGGACATATGAGTTTATGGGTTCTTTTTGAAAATATTCTTGAAACAAATGCTAAATTAACTTATTCAAGTAATAGCAGAGAGAACATTATGTCTTGGCAAGCTGAATTTACTCTGTTATATTTGAATAAAAAAATCTAAACTCCTGGGGGAAAAAAGGCTTGTCAGATCTTATCATGATACAATGAAGAATTATATAATTTTTTTGGTCCTACCCCTAAGTTTTGCTTGCAAGTTACTGCCTTTGTCAAGTTACTGATGGTCTCAGAAAGATAAGCAGAGTACAAATAAAATTATTAGATGGTTACAGTAGAATGCTTAAAAGGTTAAAAACATGATAATCTGTTAAGGAAAAAATCTGAGTTTTCAATTTTTTTTTTATTTTCCTTCTTTTTCCCTCTAAGAATAGATGTCTGTTAATTTAAAAAGTAGTAATTTGTGACCATTCCTTAAAGCTCTCCTTTGAATTATGTAAATCCTTGTCCCGTAGAAACCTTAGGTTGTAAACTTCAAAGGAGTCTCATGAAGCCTCGAGGTGAAAGTAGGTGAAATTTTCAAAACCACTTTCTCTCCCCTGTGGAACTAAAGACATGGGAAATTGTGTCAGTGGAACTGAAGTTTGCTTTGAAATGCTGGGTTAGCACAACCACAAAGTACTGAAGGGGAATGTTCAAATCACTGCTGGTGTATTTACTGAATCACAAAGGCTGAGTTCGTGCAAATTGTTCCCACTGCTCTTTTGTTCCTAATTCCAGAGAACATTTTTTAATGATTAATATACTTTTTCTTAGAATGAAATATTACACTGGGCTTGGTTTCAGCATGTTATATTCCCTGGACATGTTTTTGTCCAGGAACAGTTGTAGAAATGCAACATAAAACCAGTGGGGAAAACATAAACTATGAGTTCAACATTTTGTAATCGTATAAAGAAAAATGTATCCCGCTGGTGTTCTTGCTCTCCTAAAACATGAGATTTCTTTTAAAATCTGGTTAGTTATCGGACACTGGTTGCATCATTCTGCTTTACTGGCTTGCTGTGTTGGTCTGTCAGTTCAGTTCTTGTGGCCTCTGTGCAGGTTTTGATCCTGAACTAAGAAAGACAAAAACTTTGCCCTCTCTTTGCCTTCACATAACACCACAACTGCAATAAAAATTAGAAGTTACTGCATGGAGGTTTTTATTCTTTATTTTTAAAATAATTATGTGGGCCTTTGACATAATTTTTTTAATTGAGCAACCAGGTCTAGTGGGAGGTGTCCCTGCCCATGGCACAAGGATCGGAACTAGATAATCTTTAAGGTTCCTTCCAGCCAATTTTTTGATTCTATGATTTTATAAATATACAGTTCAGTAATTATTGTTTTCTAGATGCAGTTGACTGTGAGCAAGAGGTTGTTTATATAATATACTCTTCAATAGGCTGAAGAATTTTGCTGCTTCAGGGACAGAACACTCATTTAAAATTTAATAATAAATAAATAAATTTTAAAACCTGAAATTAGAAAAATAAATATAATCATGCTTTTCTGACACACAAAGTGAAATCAATTAATTAATAGTGAAAAGAAAAATAGCCTGTTTATTTTTATAAAACCTCAAATTTAAATACATTTGTCTATCAGAAAGGATAGAGAGAGAATATGTGTCAGCAATCTTCCATACTGCTAGGGGGTTTTTTTAGAAATTCACCAAATACCTATTACGGGTGGTCTTATAAAATTTTTAGTTGTAATCCGGTTTGCATTACCCGAAGAAAATGCATTATTCATGCATTATTTAAGGAAAGGCATTTTGCCTGAACTTTGCATATGTGGTGAAAAAAAATTCCTGAAAGGAGTTTTCCATGTCTTCTTGAAGTATTATGAAGCTGCCATCACTCCACTGTTTGTAAATACTGTTGGCATTTTCACCGCTGATGCTTGGAATCTCACCAATGCCCTGGCCATTTCTGCTTATTTTCTTAGTATGAAAGGCCACTGAACTCACTTTAAAACTTGCTGTTGTTCTACAGATGCAATTTTTGATTGGTATGAAACAAAACTGAGTCTATAGATGATCTTCATTTTTACTTACTGCTTATCAAAACCTGTACTTATTTTTGCAAGTTTGTGATCTTTATATGTTCTTTATAGACAGCCTTCGTATGTAGAAAAGGGTGCTGAAAACTCTGTCTTTAAAGCCATGTATTAAAAATAAAGTTCACATTCCTTACACTATTCTTATTTGCATGGAACAATAAATTGATGCTATAGAAGTTGAAGCTCGAATTGTGATTTGATCCAGAACTCATAGAATTAATTTTGCTTTTGATTAGGCTCACAAAGATGAATCACGGGACACTGTGTGGTGGCACTGTATAGATTTTAAGAGTGTTCTATAACATTTGACTGATGCAGTGTGTCACCTGCTGAGAATGTTTATGGAAAGAATACTGCAAATATACTCAGCCTATATCTGACAGGCAGGTATATGTCACTGAAAACTTTCCTCAATTTATTGCCCAAGTTGTGTGGCATGGGGGAATCAGGTTTTGTTTGTATGTTTTAGTAGTGATAACCTTTAATTCAATGAAGCTGAAAAAGCGAAATTAACTATCAAGGGGTGAAAAATGGAAAGCAAACAATTTGGATCTGTTTGTACAGAAACGAAACACGTTTTATTGCAGGCTGTTGGAACACTGACCAATTAATAGTGCAGTGTAATGATATGTATGTGCACACTGATCTGAGACGGGTTGCTGCTGGAGGATGAGGACGTCTTGCCCTCTGCTCCCCCTTGTTGGGGCTATCCAGTTTTTCCATTGTGTCTGTTCCAGTTAGCCTTTGTATGGATAAGTTGAGTTGGTTTTCTGGTAGAGCTGAAAACTGAAGTAGCAAATAATCTGTGTGTCACTGAGGAGCTCTAACCTGCCTGATACTGGTGCCTGTGAGGCAGCAAGCGTGGAAGAGGCTGTCACTTTCCTCAGTGGCAGTTCACTGCTGGGACAGTAAGCCAGCTGAGAAATCCCATGTACCCCTGCCTATCCAGACAGCAATGGATTTTCTTCTTAAAAGAGTAAAAAGAAAATTTGAACTGCAGGTTTTTCAAAGTGGTGTTTTGTGGCTGTAATCACCTTAGAAATGATCCTAAACTCTTTATTCTCATAATTGCTATTAAGTTGCTCATGAGAATGGAAAACAAGATTTGTGGGTCAGTTTTGATCCTTTTGAAGATAATGGTTATATTCCCGCTGACTTCAGAAGGGTCAGAAACATTAGCCTTCTTTTTTTTTTGCCGTGACCAGAAAGAAGTATGTATTGCAGATGAGATGTGTCATTTTGTCATCTGTTAGAAATTCAGCTTTTGGCACTGCAGCTATATGAGCAGCGTGAGCAGTTGCTGTTTTGTTTCTGGGTTTTGGTGGATTTTTTGTTTTGTTTGTTGGTATAGTGTTCATAGTCAATGAAGCCTCAGTGGTAGATGTTACACATAAATTGATTATAGTCTTAAGGTGACATGCTGTCATTTTCCATGTCTATCTTTGGAAGTAATTGTTTCACTTCTGCACAGCATTAGATTATGTGGATTAGATGGTATGTTACCTCTGCAGTAGAGGATTTATAATGGTTGATCCCAAACGGAATGTAAAATATCTGAACATGCATATTTAAAGGACAGGAAAATATTGGCCAGTAGATTTCTATGTATCAAATGCAGCATTTAATTTGGAGAACAGCTAGAGGTTGCAGGGCATTTGTGGAATAATGTACACTGGTCTCAGCACTCTCCAAACACATTGATCTTTCAGGAACTTGCACGTCCTGGTGTCTTCTCCTTTCTTCTGGCAATTCTTCCTGAACTTTCTGTGATATCGCCTGTGACTGCCTGGCACTATCTTCTCACAGGGCTGTGAGCTCTCTAGGCAGGATCAACCCTGCTCTCTGACCACTGCTCTGCTTTGCATCACTGCCAAGTGCATGGCTGCTGGTTTGAAGTCTGCAGTCTTGACATCCTGTGTCTGAACAAGACCTGGCTCAGTCAGATAGATACAAGCCTTAACCTGCTGGCTACACTTACTTTGGGCCTTACTCACTGTTACAGTGATTTGTGGGATGAAATGGGTAAAACTGGAAAGGGGAATAGTCAAAGTGATTTGAAAGGCATGCACAAGAGTTTGCCATGGCTATTTTCATTATCTATCCTGAGGTTGTATTTGTACACACTCTTGACTACTTTTTGAAACAGTTTCTGCTTCCGGTTCTAAATCAGAAAAGAGGATTCAGGACAGTTTGTTTCAGGAGACAGAAACAGGTTAGTCTGTTGCTGTTTTTCTGGCCCAACCATGTGTATAAAACATGTGCAGTAACATGTTTGTATATTCATGCATCCAAAGCACATACACTTTTTCTAGAATATATTTCTGTCCTGGCAGTTCAGTGTTCATCCAGCTTCACCTATGTACATTAGTTATTTTCATAAACCTTTTTTAATATGTCTGCTATAATTTTGAAATTAGGAACTATTTAAGAAATTTGCTCTTCTAATTTTTTTTTACTTACTGAAAAAGCTTGACTTTTCTTCTTAAGTTGGTTTGAATTTTCATGTATATATATATATATATGTAAATATATAATGTGGATTAAAACCACATCCACATTACAGATTAAAGCTAGATCCACTGCAGTGATTTTAAACATGGGTTCTACTTAAATTCATTCATATGTACTAATATAAGATTTTTTTTAACATTTCTGTTTAACCCAATACTAGAGAAATAGTTCAAATAGCACATAAAAGTGCTTTGGACTGCACAAAAACCCACTGAATGTCATTGGCACTGGGAAGGAGAATGCTCAGTGGTGAAGGCTTGTGACTGATGGTGCATGGAAATGATACCTGCTGGTCATCATCTAACAAGAGGAGGGTCACTACCGGTGTCCATGGGGGTTCCTTTTCCGTATTGCAAGACTGGCAGATTTTAAATGCAGAGAGAAATTACCTGTGCGAAGAGAAATACGGAGGAGTGTGTTACATCTGTGAGCTGTTCATGTCAGCAGAAAGGCTCCTTTTGCTGGAAACCAACACGATACGTGCTGGAGGCTAGGTGACTTCACTTTTCTTCCAGTTTTCAAGCCGCAGAGTCTTTTAGCTTCCTATTCCCAGCACTCAGTATGTTAAAGTAAATATTAAGCTCTATCTTGAGACAACTTTCAAGATCTATGAAACTATTGATTCACATGAATTCAGTGTGGATTAGGTCTTGTGAACATCAAAGTTATCTCTGTAAGAAGTTCTTAGGATTTTTTTTCCCCTAAGGATTCCTGTAAATTTCTTAGATCCATGTCCTTCTATGTAATTACTTTAAATCTAGATACAGCACAGGTGTTTTGAGTCAGGCTTGCTAACAGAAATTTTTTGCCTTTTTTTTTTTAAATCCATTTTTGTTTTTCCTTAAAGTATACATCAGTACTCTTGCTGATCCCTGTTAAAGGTGCTTGTTAAGTGCAAGATTTTATGTCCTACATGTTGAACTGAGTGTGTTTAAAAGAAAAAAGTCTAGGTTTGCACTTTTAATGACCCAAACTTTCATTCATCATAGAATTCTGTGCTTAATCTGTTCTAGGATCTCTGCCATAATCTTATCGCTTTAATTATAGTCCCCAAAAATTCAAAAAATGTTATATAACTCTTTCTGAACTTGTTTGGGCTTCTTATAGACATGCTTATGTGGCAGGAAAAACATTATGCAGTCCAACCGTGGCATAGGGGAAAAGTCATGCAAGCAACAGTTAGGATCTGATTTTCTAAGAAGAAACTTGCAGAGATACTCTGTTGACAAAAAATACACAAAGAATAGTTTCAGTATAGTTCTGTGAAAAATACAGACTTCCAACAACCGGAGTTGAGTAAATTTTACTTTGTCAAATTGAAGTTATTGTAAACTTTCTAGTTTTTTCTTATGTGGTCAGGGTCTAACAGATTAAATGTGTGTGCTATAAAATGACTTGCATCATCCTCTATCTGTAATTTAGAAAATTGTCAGTTCACTGTTTTCCTATAGAACTAAAAACCATTTGGGATTTATGCACATTGTAAAAATCCATGTGTGCTGGTGTTACCCAGGTAGAGTCAGAATTGCTGTCTGCCTTTTCACATTGTAAAGGGTGTTTGCATTTCCTTTCGTGGGGTCCATGAAAGAATGAAAGGTTTGTCATTAATGTTGTCATAATGATAAAGGCAAGAAAAAATAGGAGGAACTGTTTTTTATTTTCAGTTAACAAATTCTTTATATGTGTGTGTGTATCAAAGGTCTTTAAGGGCATTTTTGTAAGAGCTACTGACCTTTTGAATTGTTCATTAACTCTATTTGTAAGTTCCCTTGTTGATTTGCACATGCTTTTTCTATGTCTTCAGGCTGAATTTTATTTTAAATCTGTCATATTTTAACGCTTTTTTTTTTAAATGTCAAATAGCAGGTGATAAAATCATCGTTAAAATTTAGGCTTAGAAGGGACTATTCCACCCATCATGCATTCGTGTGCACAACGCACACAGGCACAGGCACACTGAAAAGCAGTGACTGGTCAGCTTGTGCCTAGAACCACAAGGTCTCTCACCTTGACAGCACCAGCAAATCTTAATGTGAGAATAAGTCAGGGCATTTGCAAAACTCTTTTGCTGGGAGCATAATAAAAGCAGTTTGTGTAGGGTTAGCCTTAAGAGGTGTGTTAAAGTGTTCTAAGAACTCCCATCATGTATCAGAAACATGCTGGCTGCTGAATAATTTCACAGAAATGGTATGTAAATGTAGATACTTGTAGATACAGACAAGAGAGTGTCAAAATGAAACCTATGTATAATCATTTTTACTGGTGTTCAGGCCATCAGAACTATTGGAAAATATGGCATGTGTGTTGGACCAGATCAGTCATTCTTGGTGAATAACACATATGTTTTACAACCTGAGAAATTGTCTGGACTCGAAGGAATCTAAATGTCAGAGCTGCCATTAAGCCACCACCACTGTCACATTAATTTGTAACTCTTATAAAATCTATTGTGTGAATATGAACTCCACATTTATAATGTACAGGACACAAAACTTGTTGATATTTAGGAACAGCTTGCTTAAATGGGTATGTTGGTTATTTTAGTAGATATCCAGACTTCCAGTCCTTGTGTGTTTTGTCTTTGAAGTTTCTGGATTACAGTCAAGAATAATCTGGGCATTTTGAGGGGTATGTCACATTTTCATTTTGATAATGGGAATTGCTTGTGTAACTTCTTGACTTTGATGGTTGCCACGTCAGAGTTTTATTGAAGATCACAATAACACAGAAAACCATTGTTTTATTTCCCCTTTGTTGGAGCTTTAAAAGTCACCCACATGTAATTAGTGATAGTGAACTGCAGTACAAGTCACATCCCTGTATCACTAACAGAAGCTGCCACAGGAGCCCAGGAGCCTCCACAGTTCTTCTCCAGGGGACTTTCCTGGCCAGTTCTCCAACTGTGCTTCAGTTTGTAATCCTTTTTCCTTTAGTGGTTGGTGTCCATCTGGGAAGAGGCTCCATTCAAACTGTAAAACCCTGTCTGTACAGTTGGCAGTCTCCTCTAAAATGGATTCTTAAGAACTTTGTTGGACAAGGACTATCAGGAGTTTGGCTACTGCTTTCAGGCTGCAAAGATCATCTCATTTATTTTTAGAAAGTATGTGCACTTTATCTTCTCATATCAGGACTATTTCTTAATGGGCAATCTTTCAGTATTTTTTACTCTCTTAGTAGTTTTGGTTTTGCTTGGAATATGTAGGAGTAACATGTAGTAGCAATATTTGGGAAGATCACTCAGGAGTTCAAATTTCTAGCCAACATTTGTATCTGAATTACTGTGTCTGGGTGGAGAGAGTGACTTCTGGGCCCTTCAAAGCTGCCAGAGCGTTCATTTTGATCCCCTCCAGTCCTGCTTTTTTTCCTTCTATTTTTGATCGACCTAAAATAAATGTTGCTGATGTATCCAAGAATCCAGGGGGGCTGGGGTGGGGGGCAGTTTCTCTGAGTGTATCTCCTTACATGGCACTTATCACAATAGTGCTTGTGCTAAAAACATTCCTCTTCTGTGCGGCAGCATCATGATATTTAGTTGCTTTTTATTTCTCAGAAACAATTTTTGCAACACTTTGAAATTGCTCAAACCCTCCATTTTTTCTGTGGCAACAAGTTTAGAGAGGAAGGGATTCCAGCAGTGAATAGCTGCTAGAAACTATGCTGGCATACAAAGTATCTTTTATAAGAAGTCAGATCTTGGGGTTGTTTTTTTCTTCCTCCCTTTTCTGCCCAGCCCCTTTTCTGTGCTAGTGAAGGCCTTTGTTGTAGGAATAGCCCAGCTGGATGCTACTTCCTCTGCTTAAGTGAAGTTCAAGAAACCAGCTGCTGCTTAAAAGAAAACTGCTTATTGTTAAGTTCCCCTTCTTCCCCCTGCCAAGGTTAAACATGTCCCTTCTCCGTCAGCACCTCCAGTGTAATGTGTCCCCAGATATTGGTGGGCACGCCTTCAAGGACATAAACGGAGTCCCTACCAAGCTACCTGCTGACAAGGCAAAAGGATAGACAACAGCTTTTAAAGTTGACTTAATGTTAGCCAGCCACACCAAGATCGGTTTCCCTTCCTTTAGAGGTTTTTTCCTCTCCCCAGAGCAGTGCAAGGTGAAATTCAGGCACTGAGGACTTTTAGGAAGATACTAATTTTAGTTTTCTTACTCTTGCCTGATTCTCTTCATTACTATTGTAACGAGCAATATTTTTCCTTCCTCCATATAAGCCTCTGAATATTCTGTATAAAATATTGTACTTTAAAAATTTTAATATGAGAATTTGCATGATAGCTCCCAAGAAATTTTTAGTCCTGTGATTCACCCACACTTGTATCTAGTAGGAAACGATTGGCAAGGAATACATTAATATCTTCCTCCTATTTTCAGGCAGCTACTTTTAAAGAAGCTGATGACTAAAGCCTTTAAATGCTTAGCTTAAAAAGATGAACTCTATAACCTGTTTTCAAAAGTGTATTGTGCAACACTGAGATAAAGTCATGCAGCCAAACACAAGTTTAGGAAAATTCACTGCTGTACTGAGATTTCCTGTAAAAGTCAGCTTTCTGAGTATTCAGTGTGGTGCAGTCCCTAATTCCATGATTATGTGCATTTTTATCCCAGATCATTGCTGTAGTAAAAGAGGAGGTGCCTATTTCTGTGTCTGTGGTAATCAGTGCAATGCCTTGTTTGGGATCCTTTGTCTAAAAATCAGTAATTTACATTATTTCTTTAAGTTTTCCTGCATTAGCAAATTGGGGGTTCAGAAGAAAATGTAGTCATCATGTAAGTAAACACTGTCAAGCTGCAGTCTAAAGAGGCAGATTGGGAATAGATCAGGGTATACCAACATTCTTAATTCTGAAATTTCTTGGGTTTTGAATCTTTGTCTGCTTCTGCAAGGCTCTTTTTTTTTGTGAGTGTTTTACATTTATTTACACGAGTTACATACCCTTTTGTACGCATATGTATATTCACAGTGATGGGAAATCCAGCTTAGTCCTTCAGCCCTGAATCCAGCCTTTACTATTACATGCAGTTTTACTTACTTTGGGGAGGTATGTAATCTGGCCCTTGTTTTAGCTGTTTCTTGTCTTTAAGTAGTTTCATATATATACACTGTTTGTTTTCTCCAGGGCAGCTATTCCTTGGCTTACCTTGACTGCATTTACTAAATCTGTTGTAAGTCTCCAGTAAAGTGAATTCTACAGCCTATCTGAATATCTGAAGCCTACCATAAATTTCTTTATCAGAGTAATTTCAGTAACATATGTGCTGTTGTGTAATTAATGGCTCATGATTTGATGACAGAAGAGTTTAATTGTTATTGTCACATCCTAGTCACATCATCACATCTATTCAGAGACAAGAGAACTGAAAGGTAAAATTAGAGGCTTTTCCCAGACCTTTCAATTTGTTGTTTCCAGTGTAGGAATGGATACATATATTTTATATAATATTGATGTGGTGTTTCATTATATCCCTCATTCTGTGTGTTTTCAAGAGAAACATCATTCTATGTGTTTTGATAATAATGTGTACATGAGAAACTTGTGTGGAGCAGGCCTTGCTGTAAACCTGTAGCACACAATATTATTTGCAGTCCTTTCATCTATCTTGGGTTTGTATCTTCTCCTGAGGACACAGTTTCTAAATTCACATCTCTCCTAGAGAATCACAACAGGACCTCCTTTGTATCTCCCAGGGAATCCCGAGAATGCTGTCTAAAGTGTTAGTTTAACTTTATCTGTAGAAAACAAAAAAAAATACTTGCCTGCTTTTTCTAAACTTCTGTCTGGTGTTCCCACCTGGCCAGTGGGAGATAACGTGCAGAGCTACCATTTAATGTGCATCTCTGTTGCACTTTCGTTGAAGTGAGAGGGGAGTGAAGCTATGTTTAATAAGTCTTTGTGATAGTCCTCAACGGCTTAAAAAAAAAAGCCCTGTCCAGCAACAAGCTAATTTTGAAAGCGTTGTGTTTAAATGTAGCTGATCTGTTTTTCTTAAAGCATTTCTGGAGCTGCATAGGAGCTGGAGCTGAAGATTTTTAAAACTTGGGTTTCCTAAAGCCAAGTTCCTAAAAGATAGCTATGCAAGTTGTTGAAAAGTTGTTGTAAAGTTATGAAAATTCCAGTGTTTGAATCCAGCATGACAGAAATTTAAGTATTATTTTAAAATAACTGGCAGTTACTTTATACAGAAGGTTTTGAAAGATTATTATTGCATTATGGCATTGATTATTTGAAGTCAGTTGCAAATCCAGGTGCAAATCCATCAGTACCTACTACCTTGATGCTGTGCTCAGTGATAAAATATATGGATGGTAAAAGTGTTGATGTTATGTTTTTAGCCATTCCCCGGACTATTTCAAAAGTGGGAAAAAAAAGAATAAGTCTATGAAGATGAGAACTGTGAAACTCTGTAAGAAAGAAATAGTTTTAAAAAAAAGTTTGCTGTGATGTATTTATCTCTATTGTAAGAGAGAAATAGTTCTCAAAATTTATCTATTAAACTCTCCAGAAGAGAGCCAGCACAGCAAGTGACTGTGCATGAACACTTCCAGGAATAAAATAAATTTTGCTTTGCAAGCAAAATTTAAAGAAAAACAAATCCCCATTTTCTGTTTAAACCCAAAATCACACTTGAAATACAGTCAGCTCAGTTAAGTGATGGACACATATTCATAAATAGAAGCTACCAAGCTAATAGTTTCCAACTGCCAGAATGCTGTATAAAGCATGAGCTAGAAATATTGAAATATAGTTCAAATGTCTCTTCACAATGTGCTCACTGCAGGAGAATTAAGCCCAGGAAATCAAATAGTGAACTCCTCTGACTCTAACCTGTGAGACAGTCTGCAAGTAGGAATGAATGACATAACTTGTTGGGAAAAATATTTGCCTGATTTTCCATATGGAAGAAATGTTGATTCACCTTGCCAGAATGTTGCACAGCAGCTGATGCTTTAATCAGAACTGTTCAGAGAGTGTGTGACTTTGGGGTTGGATCCCCAAATACGTGATTCTTGAAGCCTACTGAAAAAAGAAGCAGAATCAGGATAACATTATACTTAAATTTGTGTGCATTCCTTGTTTCTGCAGCTTAAACTGAGGTGATGTGCAGTCTTACCAATATGTGTAGTATCTGTTGAAAAGGTTCATATATTAGTTTTCCTCTGCTACAGAGAAGAAAGTTGTTTTCTGTTCACAAAGAAATCAATAGCGCCAAGTCTGACTGTATAATTAGTGACATTTCTTGGGTCTGGAAAACATTGTACTGCAAGTTTATTCCTCAGCTGCTTTTCTCCTTTACCCCCTCTCTCTCATTCCAGGAGATACCAAGGGGTCTGCCTCAAAGTAACTCTGCTTGGAGAGTAAACCCTTTACTGCCTGCAGCACTCCCCAGATAAATAGCATCACAAGGTTATCGTTCTTTCAGCAGCTGAACTCTACTTTTGTAGTAGGAAAAAGATTTTATAGTAAAAGAATCGCCTAGTGTTCTTCTAGCTGAGTAAATGCTTAGTAGGTATAACTTTATAATTCATCATACAAATCTCAATGAAGTATCATAGAATTAGATGAAATTGAATAATGTGCTATGAGGAAAAAAATGAAAACAAGTGTTGTCAGAATGCTTAGTTTCAGTTTATTGTTTCTAATCTTGCTAGGTTTTACACAATTCACTTTTTTTATAATTTTATTTTGTTTTTTGAACAAAGGTTTTCTTTATGTTTTGGATTCAATAAGAGTGAAAGGCTTTTTGAGCTTTGTAAAGTTTTAAACAGGTTGCAAACAAGGCATGACTGATTTACTATAGAATAGAAATGTTCTTATTCTCCATCCCAAGTACGAATCATGTCAGAGTATTTTCTCTGTCTAGTTAAAGTAGAAAAAACTTACTCATTACCTTGTGTAACAGCTTCGCTGCCAGTCCTCATCAGACTAATAAAATTGTAATGAAAACAGAAAAAATCATTTTCTTAACCTTCAAAGGACGTTTCAATTTATGTATTGGATAAAGGCTTGAGTCAGTATTTTGTCCTATTCAGCTTAATGTTTGCACATAGACAATAGTATCAAGTAGCACTACTATAGCAGTTGACTTGGTCAGTGTCCAGTGCTGTTAAACACAATATATCAGCTTCATGGCAGGCCCATGTAATCACAGATCCATTGATTCAAGAGAGTTTTGACTTGTTCATGCCAGCGAATAGGTTATTTTTTTATATGAGATCATATTACTAAAAGCTTGCCAAGAACTTAATACCACGTTGGGGTTAGATTTGTAGAAGCTTAGTACATCATGTGACCTCAATTTACTTAAACTTGCATGTTTTCTACTCTGGTAAGACATAAATAAACCAGCAGTGGAACACTACACAAGCTGCAGAGAGCACAGTGCAACTCAGGACACTTCCATGGCCACCCCTTTTGGCAGGTTAAGCACTTTGTCCCTCTATAAGCCAAGATCCCTGGCGAAAGTCCAGCAGCTCGTTGTGTTGTGATGGAAAGAAACACTTGGAAGCAACCAATTCACTGTCCAGGATGTTAAATATTTTTTCAATAAAACAAGACTGCATTTAAGTAAGGTGAAAGGGCTAACTTCTAAGCCTCACCAGGGAAAAAGTGGTAAGACTTGCTGTGCTGGCTGACGCAGAGTTTAGCAAAAATGATTACTTAAACCATGTCCAACCTGTCTCACTCTGTTTAACCATCATATCCTCTAGTTTCTGTATAATTAAAATTAAGTGGCCTTTTTTTTTTTTTTCATCATTTAGTAACAGTAAGCTTAAATAGCATCTTCCTGGGTTTGGTTTTACTTCCATGCTATGGTAGAATCTCATGTAACAGACCTGAGGAGGTCTGAGATCCCTGCTTTGCTTGCTGTGAAGGGGCTGCTTTGAGGCCTTAGAAGGAGCAGGATGAAGAATAACACACTCCTGCAATCACCAGGTGGTGAATGGACCCTTAGTGATTTTTGCCAGACTACCTTTAGGGCTCTTGGGGAAACCTTTGATATTACACTTAGACTCTTTTTCTGGCAAGGTGGATTTAACTAAAGTTTGGTGGCTGGAAGAGAAGGGCATCTGCTTTCAGTCGCCTGTGGAGCATTATATTGTTGACACTTGGTCAAAATCAACTACTGTGCAGTTTTTGTGGTTTATTGAAGTGGAGTTTGTGGAACTTAAAGTTTAAAATGTTTAGTAAAAGCAGTTGTTTTGTCACTATTGTCTTGGTAAGGGTAAGACTGCTATCTCACCAATAAGGATAACATAAGAAGTGCAAAAGAGGCTGCTGATTATGTCGACTCTGATTCCTTGGTAACTTACACTAAAGTGGAAATTCACCCCAGTGGTGCACTGATTTCAAACACAAAAAGGACTTGGAAAATTAAAAGTCTGAAAAAGGTTCTAGAGTTGTAGTAAATTGCTTATTAAACGTCTGGCTAGACAGGACATAAAAATGGTACTTTAAATGACACTCAAATAAAGGAATATTTCCTGCTTTGGGTGGAGGGACCATCCTCATTCTGATGGCAGCTTTGCTGCAAAGGGTGTCTTATGATTTGACTTGCCACCTTGAAGACCTTCCCTGCTGCTGTGCTCTTGAAGTCCTTTTAAAATCTCTTCACATTCTGTAGAATTCCAGCAGTAATGCAACATAAACCACTTTACATACCCTCAGAAAATGCACATCCCTAAGTGCTGTCTGTGCACTTGCTACCAGACTTGCTTCACATTCATAACAACATGATCAGAATGATTGGATCAGAAAGCACTTTGAAGCTAGCAAAGCAAAATCATCCTAAAAAATAACTTGTTAAATAGCAATGAGGGTCTGTTTCTAGCTAAGTAATAGAAATAGCTGTTTCTAGCAGCAGGGTAATAAATGTAGCAGGAGAAAAAAAGAGGTGGAAAGCTGGGAGTTTTCTTTCTTGCTCTGGCATTGTGTTTTTGTTTTACTTCCTCAACTCTGGCAGCTGAAATAATTTTATTGTTTTATTCCTGTAGGCGTAGGAATATGTTTTGTTTGGCTTTAAAGTTAGAATGAAAAAAAAAAGCCCACCTTACGTGGGAATGGAAACATTTTTTGTGAGTTGGTGTCAACATTTTTTCATTGAACAATGAGAAGATAAAGATGATCCCACGTTAGAAAAGTAAAATGCATGTATGTCAAAAAATATTTCAGAAAACAAGGCGATTTTGCTTTTTGTTTTTGAAATTACTTTAGAATATTCCTGTCATTTTCAGTTTCAAGTATTCTCTTAGGAGTATAATCCTGTACAACCCTAATGTTTCAATACATCATATGAATCTGTGTAAAATTCCCATTGACATACCTGTACTTTGAAAGACTAATTGGTTTTGTTTCATTTTGGGGTTTTTTGTGAACTGGATTTTCTGGTGGGGTTTTTTTTGTTGGTTGGTTTTGGTGTGGGGGGGAGGTTTTTTTTTGTTTCAACCTCCAGATTGAAATCAATCTATACCTAGGTGTACATCCCTGGCTTTGTTCCTAGGATTCCAATGTGATCAGAAAATATGTACAGGGAAAAGAAACAGTAAAAATATTAGGTCCCATTGTGCAGTCAAGTCTATTCAAATTGTCATTTCAATTGGTGCAGGGTCTATAAATCCATCTAATTGGAGGCTTGAAACAAAAATAAGTTTTATTCACAACATGATATTCTAAAAGAGATTACTATTTTTTATTTTCCCAGTACATTCTTGAAAGCACAGGCTTTCAATGAGAGCTTGTGGTTGATAAGTGGAGGTTTTTTTGCTATGTTTTTACATTTGATCTGAATCATTGCACATTAGCAGATGTCACAGTTCATTGAGAGATGGAGAGGAAAAGGCTTTGAAATTCTTTTACAGAGTTTGAAGGCTTGATACATACAACTCTTGTTCATTCTTTTCTCTTTAATATTTTCACACATTGATATTAGTTCATGAATCCTAAATGAAAAATTTTCAGAGCCTGACAGCCCAAAGCAAGGTAATCTTCAGTCTTTTCTCCAGAATAAAAATGACCTTTACATTTTAGGCTGTCATTCTTCTTTCAAGCTGCTGCAATCATAATTTGAATCCTTATTCAGATGGTATTAAAATAATTTTTATACTAATACACTTACTTTTCAGGTACATTGCTGCCTTTGCTAGAATAGTGATCATTAAAAAAATTCCATTTTCTGAATGTCTTTGTATATGTATATAAATCATGTAACTTTTTTGCAACCTGTGAGAATAAAAAGTGTCGTACCAAATAAGATCAGTGGTCTGTCCAACCCATTTTGTTGCTACTGACACAATGCAATAAAAGAGGTTATTTAGAGGGGACATGTAAGTGCTGCTCTCTGCAGTCTGTTCCCTTCATACTCCACCAGCACCCAGAGTTGTAGAAGGATGTTAAAAGGGACTACTCTGCCTTACTCCTTTTAGTATCTGTTTATGTATCTGTTGTCCATAAATGTTTCTAATTCATATTTGGAGTAGCTGGTACAGTCTCCCTCCACAGCTACAGCACCAAACTCCTGTGAAGAAACACTTTTTTTACCCATTTTACTGCTTAACAATGTCCCAGTGCTAATATTGCAGGATTTGATAAATAGCAGTTCCACATTCATCTCTTTCACCATCTTTGTGATGATTTTAATCTCACTCGTATTGGAACACTCCTTTGTGCGGTGGACTTCCTACTCTAGGAGTCCCGAACACATTACTGCAACTTACCTTTGGAGTGAACTGGAGTTTACATTACACAAGTTCACGTTTCATTTCTTTGAGATGAATAAATAAAAAGTAGTTTTGAGGGGACTTTATTATTTACTGAAATTGTTGAGCAGGGTATGTTTGTAAACTTCATGAACCAGGAACAGGTTCTGAGGTTAATTTGCCCCAACTGTTTGGTTACATTCTCTGCTTGTAATGGCACCAAATGGCTGAAAATTTTGTGATGGTAGAAATAGCAAGAGTCTAGTGTAAATTGAATGTTTTCACCTTTTAATTTCTCTCTCATGTGATTTGAAGCATGTTACATCTTCTATTTAACCTGGAATGAAACTTTTCTGACTTGGATCCATTCTGTCATCTCTTTAAGTATTTTTCAAAAACCTCTTTCCTTCTAGATTTAGAAAAGAAGTGATACCACTTAAGCTATTTCAGTAAATGTCAAAATAGGAACTTTACTGTATTCATGCACATACACATTCCTTTTTCAGTTTATCTTATAGTGCAACACATTCTGCAAATTCCTGATGCACACATCTTTCTTTTTTATGGGCATTCTGCAGAGAAGTAAACTGCCAGGCTATTCTGTAATCATCTTTGATGTTGCAATAAATGCTGTGTTCTTTAAAGCTTTTTAACCTTTAACCAGCTAAAGAACAAATCAAAGAAGCAGTTTTCTAGATAATTTAAAAAGACTGTAGACACAGTAGATAAGTTGAAGTCTGTGTTTGCTGTGTATCAAAAGACTTTTCCTCCAAGGGAAGATAGAAATCCATTGAGCAGCTAGCAAACATAACTCAATTTGGAGTCCTCATCAATAAAATAAATGTATATTCAAAAGGTGCAATCATTTCCACATACAAGCATTTATTACCACAGCTGATGTTTTCAGTTAACCATGCTTCGCTGTGCACTGAAGTTGCCCAGTGAGTATATGCAACCCAAAGCCTCCATAGGTACGCTGACCCAAGCAGCAGGTGCAAATCTGATCTCACAAAAGCTTTGCCCAAGTCAGAGGTCAGTGACTCTTGGTCATGTCCTCATGGCATCCCTTGCTCTGTGTATCCCTGCTTTTTGCTTCCAGGGAAACTGCCAATCCGTTTATGAAAGCTACTAACACTTTACTGAGTCTTAGGGGGAGTTCAGCCTTACTCAATCCAGACCAAAGTTCTCATCTGTAACCTCAAAGGGGCTTACCCCACACAGTAATTTTTTTATCCTTCCACTGACTCTCCCAGGAGCAGCTTGGCTAGTGAGTAAGTTATGCAGGGGACCACCTGTGCTTCAGAGAGAAAATCTTGCTGTACCTGAAATTCCTGGGCATCATGTTGTACCAACGTTAATTGCCTTCTTTTGAGGTTATAAATTTAATCACAATTGGTTTAAAATTGTTCATACCTTTGGAAATAGATACACACTGTCAGTGAGAGTAAGAGCCAGCCTGAGCACCGGGGGCTGACAGTGACCCAGCCCAGGCCACGCTCACCAGGCAGTGCAGACTTAGCTACAGGGGCCAGATGTGACAAGCAGAGCTGCCTGTTGGTCAGGGTGTCCACTGGCAGCCCCCAGCAGGGTGGGGGGATGAAACAGGGCCAGGGTTCATTTGAGAGCCAGGGCCAAAGTTACACACCTACAGCCCTCGGCTGGTCCAAAAGGCAGCTCCCATGGGCAGTGTTAAGGGGTTGTCCCTCCCCAGGGAAGACTGGACAGGGCCACTGGGGCCTGGCAGTGCCCTCAGAGCCCTGAACTCTATCATTAGCAATTCTGTAAGTGCAAGGAGGATATAAATTCTGCATTTGAGGCTGCAGAAGATGAGAGTGCTCAGCTTAGCCAAGGGTCCTTTATTGAGGTAGCCTGTTATGGTCCTCATCTCTTTCTATCAGTTCATGTGGTAGCACTCTATATTTTGGTCTCTTACCATTTTCTGAATGAATAGGAGAAGCTGTCCATATGTTAGTTATTTTGAAGGAGGCATGCCTATTTGAATGTGTATTAATAATGTTTAATGTTAACTTTTTCAGTCTTTATTCATTGTCATAATTTCATTCTCCCTTTTTGTTGTGTGGTTTTCTCTTGCATGAGATCAAATCAGGGAATGAAACCCTGAGTCTGTGGGTGGAATAGTGGTGTGTACCAGAGGCACAGGAGAGAGCATAAGAAGAATAAGTTTCCCTCTCTGGTAGCTGTTCTATGGCAGATCAGGTTATCTGGTTTCTGCTTAGCAACAGAGGCTGCTCAGGGATTTGCTCAGAACATTTACCCAGGGCAGAAGCTCTGTCTGTGAGCTGCTCTTCTGACTGACCTCCCTCTCCCCATGATTAGGGAATTTTGATGTTGTCATGTTTCCACAGCCAGGTTTCAGGAAGAGCACTGAAAAACTTGAGAAACAATGGTCTATTATCACTATTTAATGAAGCTTATGTTAACAGTTGCCTAGGACAGCCTGGGAATAAGACAGGTGATGCATGAGGAGACAAAGAGAGGATAGTTATGTGTCTGGCCTTGCACCAGTCATGAAGTTAGGAACTTTCAGTCTCTCTCTTCCCAAATGGCCTGACTCAGTGATAGCTTTTTGTTATCCTGTCTCAACAACGGATACACTTCCCAAAGTGTGGGTGAGCATCTCTTCCTCTGTTGCTGCAGTCAGTGTGCTGAAGCTTGCTCGGTGGGAAGTAAGCAGGGCATCTGTAAAAAGTCAGGTATAACATGCACCCCTGGAGCTTAGTAAAGGGAGTTGGTTCCTGAGGCTTCATCAGTGGCTCCAGCAATCAGCAAAGGCTGCCACTCACTCAGGTTAGGTGGCAGATACCCTGCAAACACTTCTTCTAATGTTTCTTTGTCTATTTGTCTTGCTATTTCTCCCCGTGCATCCTAATTCTATCCCTTATCGGCGTATACCAAGTACAGGTGCAGAGAAGCTTTCAGTCTGTATTACTAAGTGCAGTACCAGCAGGAAGTTATGGCATTTTATGAAAATTAATAGTAATATATATTTGAGATGAACATTTTTGTTTGATATGTCCAGCATGAAGAACTGAGCTTAGGTTTGAGGAAATAAGCATCAGCACATGTTAATGTGCCTGTCAGAGTACTATGACTCAATACCTGTAAGAAAAGAGGGGTCCTGAATAAAAATCTGGAATTAGACATTTCTGAATGGAAACACCTCTTAACTTACATCAGAAAAGCAACACCCTTATTTTTGCTGTCATAATTATTTTGTTTTGGCTTAGCCGAGTTCCCAAAAAGAAAGTCTCTTTGGTAAAAACAGCAAAACAAACTCAGCTGAGTTTTTTTATGTGAGCAGAGACACAGTTACTCAATGCTAATGTCTCATTTTAAGGAACTTAAAATCCTCAGGAAGGTTTTGTTAGTACAGATGCTACTACTTTTTCTATTCAGAACATCATGTTCAAGTAAACTCTAGACTTTTAGTTATTTCTGGCATCCAGGGCATAGTTTGTGAACTGATATGACAGTATCTCATATAAATTTTCCATCTGGATGATCACAGTGCAATAGAAGTTTCTTGCTGTGTTGTCAAGCTAGAACCAACTGTTGTCACTGGCTGACCTTTGTTTTTAAGTACGTGGGAACATTACTGAAACGCTTCACATAATACAGAAGAGCTGTTTCTCTGGTACTGAGTATCTTTATGTTGCCAAAGACTTCATTCATCTCTGTCTTTTGAAAGGAGCACAGGATTCCCTGTCCTCCCCCATCACAAACTTTCTAAAAGTCCATTCCTTAACACTTAATCTTACAAAGGGTCCTGTAGGAGTCAGTGGCCTGCTCTAATGTACAAAAGTTAGAAAATCAAGTCCTAAAACAAGGCCAGAGAATGTTTTATTGTGCTCTGACTTGTGTAAAATTGCTGAATACAAGATACTGTGTTCTTCTAGGTGCATCAGTGAAAAATGATGGGGTTTTTTTTCTGTAGTGCAAAGTGATTGAGTTGGTTGTAAGAGTAAGGAGGTATGAGGAACATGCAAAGGATGGAAACGCTAATTATGAATGACTTGTACAGACTGTGGAGTTATTAGAATGAGAAGCTTGTACTGCAAAATTGGTAAAGGCCTTCTCTTTAATGCTCATACTTAATTTTCCTAGTTTTATTTGGTTACTCTTTTTCAGGAAAAAAAATAAATTCTCTGTGGCAGAACCAGTCTTTTCACCATACCTCCTTTTCTACTTAGGCAGAAATAACAATTTAAAAACACTAAAGAATATCTGGTAGCATATGTCTCTGTAACACATAGAGCATCATAAATGGAATATCTAGGCAGTATGTAAAGAAGTTGGCCCTGCTGCAGCCCAGTTTTTCTAACACTCACTCCCACATTACAGGAAAAGAAGTTTGAAAGCTTTTGGAGAATTCTGGTTTACTTCTTTATTAATAAATGCACTATTGTTCAAATCAAGCTCCTATTAGGCAAGTTAACTTATAGGAAAACATATCAAATGTTTTAATAACTTTTTGTACCTGTTTGCTTTGCCTTCTTTCCCTCTACAGTGTCCAATGTGTTCTACAGTGTTCATGGGCAAGTAGAGTTCTGAGCTGGAAAAAGGAGCAGGTTTTCCCAGTGCTAAATTCTGTAATGCAAGAAAACTCTTTCACAGTCTGGTGCAATGGCAAGAATTTGTTCTTGCATGGGGAGAGAGGAAATACCTATACATTTATGCTTTCTTTTCTAACAAATTCTGAAAATGTAAACTGAGAAACTTAAATATAACATATGCTCATGTATTTCTGCCATAGTCTGCCCCTTTTGGTTCAGTATGCCTGGTCCTGATATATGTGACTGGAAGTCATTTCTCAACAGACAGCTTTTGATAGTTTGTATACAAGTAACTCATTGGTAAAGTCATTGTAGATTCCTCCAGGATCACGACTGGCAGTTGCATAAATCTGAGAAGATGACTTCTGCCTTTCAGTCAGCTGATTGCATTCCTAGGAACAAAGAGCTCTGTTACCACTGTATCATGACTGTGATTTAAGAACTTGCCCACTCAGCTGATTACTTCTGGCTGGGTTTTTTTTGTAATACTGGATAATTTCTGAGAAACTCGTTGCCAGATGAGTATTTTGTCCTGTCATTTTCATTATCTTCCTTAACTGGGTTCCTTTTCCTTCTGATATCACTGCTGCTGGACCAACTGGCTGCATTCCCCAGTGTTCCCTATAACTTTTGTAGCATCCGATATGTTTCCCTGTGTGCTCAAAGACATAAATTAGGTGCCCAAACAACATAAGAAAACAGGAATTGCAAAGACAAGGAAGGTACCAGAGCCAGCCTAGGGGCTGAGAAGACACCTATGATATGTGCCATCTCTATCTAAGCTCCCTGGTAGAATATAGACAGGTTAAAAGTTGTTCTTAGAAGTTCTGAGTTGCCTTCAAAAACTTTAAAGTTAGTTCTATTTGGAAAACAGTGTTTATATTTTTCCTATAAGAATCAGAACAAAGGAATATTAATAGCTGCCTGCACATTGTAACATTTTCTGCATAATGACATTTTACAGGCTTGATATAATTTTCTGCCATGTGCATCAGGCCATTAAATGAGAGGTCTTTAAAATTATCTCACCAGAACAGTTCTTTTTTCCAAACAACACCAAAAGAAGATGAGATCAAAGAATTTCATAAAAGGCGCTTTTCACAGCTTATCTGTCATCAAATGAAGGTATTAGGGAAATGGCCTGAGAAGCTTTTCCTACTTGATACCCCTTTTGAAGTGACTAGAACTACAAACCACACCATTTCTGCAGAGGATTCCAGTTGTGTTTCTCCCTTATGTGAGAGGAAGGGCATAAGAGCTGTATTACACCAGCTGGGACCCTTCTGGGGTCCTTGCTGTTGGAGCTTGGGCTTTCAGGGGGCAGGCAGGGAGCAGGGTTGCTGCCCAGGGAGCGCTCCTTCCCTGAGCTCACCGTGGAGCTCACAGCTACCAACACTGCAGCTGGGGGCACACGGAAAGGTTTGCCCCCACTCCCAGAAAAATCCAGTGACAACACAACACATATCCCTCCAGGATAACTTGGGGTTGAAGATTTTCCCAAATTCAGAAGTCTTTTTGTTTCAGTTCATGTCTAAGGTTGGAAGGTAGGGGATTGAGCTGATGAAATGCAAATGCGCATAATTTGTTCAGCATTTTCATTGCATGCCCCTGGCTAATAAATTCCACATATTACAGCATTAAAAATTTAATCCTGATCTAAACCCCATTTGAGCTAAAGAGAATCTCACCCCTAAGCCCTGTAGATACTGTGTCAGAAAATTAGATATTGTATTATATTCTAGGTGTCACATAGAAAACATTCACATGGGGAGGAGGTATAATATCCATCAGTGACCAAGAAGAACAAAAACCAAAATTTTAATTCTTCTTAATTTAAAGCAGGAACAAGGTAAAAAATTGAACATATTTGTGCTCACATGAGAATATTTTAGCGTCTGAATATGAAATTTTTGTCTATTCAGGCAACTCAGAGATAGAATTTTATGTCATATTCTCAGTGAGTAAAATGAGAGTTCTATGGAGGAGAGCCAGCTGACAACTCTCCACCTGCTGTTTCTGTGCTACATTGAATTACTCTAAATTTCATATTTTTTTAAAAAAACAGGAATAATTAAATTTTGGATGATGTTTTCTTTTTACTAGACCTAGTATGAGCCTGATACACCAGCTAATCCAATGCATAGTAAAATTGGTCCAGATAGTAATCTGACAAAATTCATTATCTGAGAAAACAGTAGGAAGACTGTATTCAAGATCAGGTGTTCATAAATTGCTTAGGAAAAAGGTCTGTGTGAGGGAGGTAATGTTATTCTGTTATTCTGAGCTATATGTGACTGATGGTTGCAGACTCTAGAGTATAGACTTTATTCATAGTCATGCTTTCTCATATTCCAGCATTTATGGGACAGTTAAGACCTGTACATTTCACAAGTGATGTCAATGTCAGTGAATTTTGCTTGCCACAGTATTGTGGGATTAGAGTCTTTCAACAATTGAAACAATCAACTAAACTTTTCTAGAAGTATTAGTGCTGAGGTGATAAACAGATGGCACATTTTTTCACTCTCTATGAATTTGGGACAAGCTGGCTTCTCTTCGTTTTGGACAGTTTTAGAGTATTGCTGGATATGTCTTTGGAACTGCCATTAAATAAGACTTTCTTCTTTAGTGCCAGTCTAGGTAAAAGTTAATGATCCCTTGAACTTTTTGCAAAGAATAGGTGATGTCCATGAGGTCCTGGATAATGTTTCCTGCTTTGAATCATTAACTTGTTCCTTCCCTGGTTCTGTGACCTACTGCTTGCACATAGTAAGTCCCCCACCCAAGCCAGCCAATTTATCTCAAGATCCATAATACTAGACACATTTTCCTTGCTGAATAGTACTATGGGATGTGTTATGGGCATGAAAAACACGTTAAGATCCCAAATTTGTTCCAGTATCTATTGATATTCCATAGGGAGGCAACATAAATCTCCCATGACAAAAGTGACATAGTAGGACTCTTTTATGGCGTACAGAGATCTCAGACAAACATCTTGCTTAAAAACCACTTTTGAGCAACTTACAGCTGAGTACATGTTGCAAGGCAAGTCTTTACAGTAAGACACTGTAAAGGATTTGAGAATCTCCGTACTGATTCTGAAAGCACTGTTTGAAAACTAATTGCATTTGATTTGTAGCTTTTTCTGTCCATTCACATGGTATGGTATGATGGAGTAGAGGGGGATTTTTGAGTGGCTCAAGACAGGCCAGCTATATTTGAAACCATTCTCAAGACTTTAGAAGTGGGTTTTATGCCACAGGCTCTAAACTAACATAATATCTGAGGTCTCTACAAACAGAATAGAAATATTCTGTTATCAATTTTGTAAAATCAAGAAAAAACAGTAACTGGTTCTTTTTATAAGAAACAAAGGTGGAAAGCACAGAATTGTTTCTCTGAAGGTATTATACAGCTTCCAGCACAGCTAGGAATTGATACTTTGAGTAAGGTTAGAATACGAAGTAATACAAATTATTTGCAACAGTGAAAGATTTCCCAGTGGTATCTTCTATAGATACTGAAACAGAGTGCCAGAGGAGGTGAAGGAGTGCTTATCAGTGGTGATTTTTAGGAGAAGATCAGTTTGTTTTCAGTAACTGATACAATTTTCTGACCTGCGAGGCAGAATATGTTCGAGGAATACTATTCACTACTGGCTTTTGCTGCTGACAAGGGGACTGAAAAGGGAGCAGGGCATTTCTGGCAGAAATGAGACTTCACTGCAGTGGAGTGCAGACAAACCCATTTGCCCTCTGGCAGACCAGAATAGCAGAGGCTCCTGCTTCTAAGTCTTTGTGGGCCAAATTGAGTCCACTCAGCAGGGCTGTTCAGGTTCACAGATTTAGATCTCTGGCTTATAGTGTCCAGAGACTGCCTTGCAGCATTGAAAAGGTTAGTTCCCCTTGGGTTAGGTACAGCTGATCCTGCCTGTCAGCTGTGGAATAAGCTAGATGACCTTGCAAGACTTCTTTATCCAGTTTTGTGTGGTTCTCTGATTCTCTCTGGTCTATGTTTTAACTTTGAGGCAATTCTTTCAAGGGCAAAAAAGTGAATTTGAAATTAAATACTGCGCAAAGCTGAGTAAAACTGAGCAATAAGCCCTAACTATAATAGTATTCACCAGCTTGAGAGAAATTTGGAGTCTCCACCTGACCAAAAAATCCTCTAATACAAAATCTGAACATGTGCATTTTGTGTTAAGTGAAAGATGCGGATATCTCACATGAAATTTAAGATAGCAGTTTCTATGTACAGGTCATTTATTCTAAGAAATATGGGATTCATAGAAATTGTCCCCTTCTTATTTGGAACTCCTTGAAAGCCCTGGTACAAAACAGGAAAAACAACACAATTAGCCCCAAGTATAAACACTGCAATCAGAGACAGATAATGTGTCATAATGTCCTGTTGGAGATTGTTACTGTGAACTTCAAAAAGGAATCACAAGAACAGGAGAGAGCCTCTTGTTGTTTTCTTCGGTGTTGTACCTGGTTTTTCTCTTGGATTTATATTTGTCCCTCCTAGTGCTGGGATTGTGGAAAATGAATCTGCCATCCTGGTTAGTCTTCGTCTCAGGGTGGTGAAGGTTTGCACATAGTTTTGTGTACAGTATGCCTGTGCAATTTCCATCAGAAGCAGGAAATGTTTATTTAAGTTCTGAGGGGTGGGACAGTTGCTGTAGTTTTAGGTAATTCTAAACAAACTGTTTGAGCATCCTGTTTAAATAGAGTTAAGTAATCACAGTTTTGTATTAGTTGAAGAAGAATTCCATACATGCATGACACGAATAAAATATCATCTTACAGAGCATACCGAGGTGATACACATACCTGACTTCTTGAGCAATAGAAGTTGTATCTTTGACTTTTGTTTTGCAACAAGTTTAGTGGCTAAACATATTCCATTATGTAAGAGTACTCTACTAGAATGTGAACTAATTTACATTTACCTGTATTTGATACACATATTAGTTTCCTTGATACTTTCAGGGGCCTCTGAAGAAATCTAATTCAAATGCAACTTTCTGAAATTGGGAGGAAAAATCTGTATTCATACAAAGAATTTAGTTCAGGGAACTAGTGAGAATCAGGAAGAATTTATTCACAGCCAATTGTATGAAGACATAAATGAAGGAAAAAATGGTTGTTGGAGTATGCTGCTAAGATTTATCAATTGTGGATTTTGCTTGAGTCCATGTTCACTGCCTTTTCTGAATGATTTTAAGTATTGTAAAAGTTGAACTGGGGGACAAAACACACTAGTGAAAAGATTTGTTCTCAAGCTTGTGCCATGGATGCACATCTCAGTTTTGAAACTGGGAGACAGATTGCATGATTTATTTTTGTTTTGTAATGTTTCAGTGATGAGGCTATGTTGAACTGCATATTGGGTCTCCCAGCTGTTAGGACTCATTTGAAAGGAAAAAAAAGTTTCTATTCTTCAGATTGAAGTGATAGTTGTACATGGTTTTATGTCTATCAATGGATTGTCTTTAGACTGCAATTTAATGTTAATGCGATTTTAATTGGAAAACAAAGGACAGACGGGTTAATGGCTGATAACGATTTTTAAAAAGTCTTTTAAGATCTACACAATAATTAATGTAAACAATACATCAAAGTCTTTCCATGTCTAACCTTTCACAGAAGGTTTACGTAGAAGCTTGTTCCTGAACAATGGTATTATTCCACATCTAAACAACTAATAGACTGTATAGTGTCATCTGTTAAATCAGAACTGATTGGCAAGATTATCTGGTCTTACTAGTAGGAAGGTCTTGGTCATTAATCACACCTCCACAAAGAGGAGCTCGATTGAATCTGTTATGTCCTTAGATTTTATTGCTATTGATGTTTCTGGAAATCTCCCCTCCTTTTCCCAATTAAAAACATGTACATTATTCCAAAAGAAAAAAAAGAACCTCTATCCAGTGAAATTCATAACAGCTAAACCCAAGTAAATATAAAGTGGCAGGGAGTGCACATAATACTTAGTCAGATATAAACCAAAAAAAAAAAAAAAA